>APFE030393342.1:148887-165642 GCA_000404065.3 Pinus taeda | reverse complement strand
TTTTCATAATTTTAATTTAATTATGAATATTTATTAAATGGATGGTATCAATTTTAGTTTCATTGAATATCATAAAATATTCATAATAGTAGTCACAAACGAAAAGATGATATTTATATAAAAAGTAGATTGGCTATTTTTCCCATTTTTTTCAATCAAAATGTTTCTATTAATTTTTCAAATGAGTAAATCGGGATGGGCTTACTAGAAAATACCTCCAGACCTCATTCCTACTGGGCTTGTTGGCTAGGAGATAAAAGAAAAAGCAACATGATAACATCAACAAAAAACTATCTAATTTAATGCAAACAACCCATAGAAGTCTTAAAAGTCCCAACATATAAAATTCATGCCCATCATAACTAATCAACAACATTCCCTAGACCTAGAGCATCCCTATCCTTCCCATTCCACTAGTGTTGATGGAAGGCCTCATGGATATGATCCTCTGTATGCACCATTCTCCCCTACAACTGGTCATGTTGATTCAGTATTCATTTATGGTTTCAACGAAGTGAAGCCATTTTGTCTAACATGTGCCACCGAATATGTTGAAATTCATTCATGAAAGAAATATATTTGCTTCAGTAATCATGGTGAGCCTGAAGTAGTTGTTCCATCCTCAAGGTAAGGTGTCTCAACTAATTTTCTATTATTTCAAGGGGATGGGGGAAGTCTACATGGACCATTGACTTCGTTGTTGTTGATCAATCGCCTACCTTGGGTCTCACCTCTCCGGAAGGTCCAAACTCCTTCACCCCTCAAACTATCTTCTCTACACACATGCCCTTGTTGCCGGAACATAGGACCACTAGCTACCACGACACTCTAGGGTGGACACAAACCCCACCACAATTGTTCCAACCTAAGACACAATAGAAAAGATTTTCCCTAGAAATAACAATGACAATTATGCCACCCCTGATATGCCCCAAAATAAGCTGTAAACACAAATAGGGTCACTAGATGACGTGACCTGACCTTTCAAAAAATCCACCCCTAATACAAATACAACCACCACACCTAACACCTAGGCCCCAGATACTTCCATGTCTCAGGGTGTTGAACAAATTCTACATGTGAGAGGCGATAGAAAACACAAGACCCCAGAGAATAAAAGATTCAGTCTAATGGCTAAATCCCACTAAGATGCACCAGACACAAACCCATACACCAAAACCACATGCAAACCCCCTGAGGCACATTGAATTGGCTACAAGTGGAAAAAATCCCAACAATGTAAATAAGACAAGAAGATAAAATACGAACTGAGTAGGAGAAATTACCAAAAAATAATGGAGTCACTGAGGGACACAACCAAAGACATACCTATTCTCCAACATCAATGCTCCTCTCCATCTGTCTAAATTCCTCGAGACTGTCTCAGCGAAGGATGGTTCAAGGTCCCAAATAAAACTTTCTAATTCCACCAACTTTTTTGTGTCATTTCATTTCTATCGCTCAACACCTAAGATAATCAAGGAGTGGGGAAGGGCGTTGCAGGAAAAACCTATGATACCCACAGTATGCATATAAAATGCATAATGTCGTCTATCACAGGAATCTCATTGACCTACCTAGTCAAATCTTCATTACCTAAGGTTCAACGCCCCTTAACTAGTCTCATGCAGAAGGAGTTAATAACTAACTCTAGTCTGACCCTTTGGTAATCCTTTGGTGTGAATCCTTATATCTCAACCATTCATCCTTTATAATAATTGTGGCTAATTCTTTAACCGTGCATATTAACTAAACCCCATTTTATAAGCCAATGCCGCGTATATCACAATCACGGAGTTTCATCAGACTCAATGGAATATGTATTCTGAACTCCTGACTTGAGATATGCAATGACCCTTTTTCACCATTGATTTCATCCACCAGATCAATAGTTCTCGCAATAACACATCACACCAACACATGACTTCATCTCCTCTCACATGATATGGGATAACACAACTGGACTTAAAATAGAATGAAAACATGCCTATAACCTTTTCGGGTCCTCTCTACATAAGCCTTATCGATCAATCTCCACCATCAATCTTACATTCAATCTGATGGTTGGTGCTCTCCCTCGATCAACAGACTTGCTCAGTGATCATGCACCATATATCAAAAGCCATTTGATTCAACGGTCCACAATGATATCACATAGACCACTTGCATGACATTTAACTACCTTACGGAGCCGATAAGGTTTATACAAACTTAATCTATAAATGTTCGGGTCTACCCTTTAGGTTAAAGTCCAATCAAATTAAAACTCGTTATTCGTTGGATAATGAAATCCATCAAATCCTATGGTCTACGACCCTTCAACTAGCACACAGAGTATCAAGCTCTTAACTCCTTTTCTTTCATTCATTGATATGATTGATCGAAAGACTCCTATGCTCCCCTGCTACATTAATTTGTTTCTTGTTGAATTGAGGCTTCTTGATCCATATCAAGTTTATGAGAAAAAGTTTTTCATCATAAATCACATGAAAATACATTTGTCGACGCATTTCAACCAACTAGTGTGGTTCATCGTCAGGGCAAGTTGAAGAGTTAGATCGTGGCTACATATTAAATAGGGAGAGCAGATCTTCAAATGACTAAGTTATACCAAAGAAACGACTATATGTAGTCAAACCTAGCAATTAGAAGTTCTGCTCTCCCTATTTAATATGTAGCCATGATCTGACTCTTCAACTTGTCCTAACGATGAACCACACTGGTTGGTTTGAAATGCATCGTCAACTGTATTTTCATGTGATTTACGTCGAATTTTTTTTTCTTGTAAATTTGTTTCGTACCGTGTAACAACCCATTTGGCTTTCTCCCTATGTATTCACTTCTGCCTTATGGTTTTCACTTGTTTTGATTCTGATCTTCAACTCTATTATTTCACTCCTTCACATCTCACTGGAATATTGAAGTATCTCTCCAGTATTGACTATGTAAACCCGATACACTCTTCTATGCTACCCTTATTTGATTCTATACACTTGCAACATAAGTGATGTAGAATTACTTGAGTCACACACATATTATAATTCAGTTACACAGTACACATTATACAAACTTTGAATCGAGTAATCTGTTTTAAAAAACAAATATTTACACAGGAATTCCTTCCTTGGCCTGATCTTCTATATCAATGGTCTTTTCTTCTTTTCCCGTAGGCATAACTGACTCTTTGACTCACTAGCTACTTTTTAACTACTTACTCTTTATGCATTTTAGGCTTACATTGATACAAAAGGCTCTGTTGAACTAATTCTAGTTCAGATCCTTAATTTGCTGAACTAAATCCTAAATATCTTCTAAGTCCACTTTTGACTCCTACTTATCCCTAAGAATCCTCTCTAGGTCCTCGAATCATGAAAGCACTTTCTAGTCCATGACTTACAATTGATTTCTAACTCTCTCATCATCATTAATCACCCATGTTCTCCCACATTCGAGAGCATTTACAAATATCCTCACAATTTATAATTAATTCCTATTCTAATCACTTAAAACATTAATAATTACATGCATAGGAATCCAAATTCATTGAAAACAGAAGACCCCTAAGTTAACTAGACTATGATGAAATTTTTAAGCTGAATTCTCCTGCATTAGACTCCCAAGGTTAAAATAATCATCATCTCATGATCATGTGCTTTCATATGTTGATAAAAACCTCTAGGGTCCCAAACTTTAGCTTGTAACTGCCCAAATGCCTTGCACCTTTTTTGTTGTTGTATGTCTGTTGTCTTTTGATTCATTTTCCTCCCCTTGTCAATCATGTTCAAGTTTTGATTGATCATACTTCCTATTGATATCAATCTCCTCCATATGGACTTCTTCATCATTAGTTGCCATAACTCTTCTATCTCCATCTCCAGCACATCCTTGGGCTGGTACATACTCTTCCATTTACTGCTAACTCTTTCTCTCTATTTCAGGTTGTTGTTGTTGTCCACTAACTTCGGCATCTTTACATTCTGCATCTCACTGCACGTTTTCCATTCATATTTAAACTGCTGATTACTTTCTTTAGATTTCTCTACTTCAACTTCTATTATTACTCTTGAGATTTCTCTGGGTATTGTTGTAGATATTGCTTCCACCCAAACTTCCTAAATATCCTTGAATATATCTCCCTCTGCAACATCTAGTTTCTACTCCTTGTCTGCAAATTTACTTTCCAATGATTTAATGTTTTCATTTCATGGGCTAAGAACTATCATGGAATCTTCCTTTCCTTCCTTCATTTGATTGTTCTTTTGTGCCAAATATTCTTTTGTATTTGCAGTGGTATCTTCATCACAACCTGCAATCATAAAACAATTGTTAAAATAAAAAGAATAAGGCCTCAGTGCTTTTTCCTCCTCTGGCAACATCTCAGTATGTTGCTCTGATTTTTCCTCTTTTATCAGCACATCAATATGTTGATTCTTCAAAGGACTATAAATACTGTCAGCAACTCTCTCTTCCACACCATCAGCTTCAATGATGTCTTTCTGCTCTTGTCCACTATAGTGAACTTCTTCATTCTCATTCAGTTCTAACTTTACAACTTGAACACTTATTCTTTGGTTTTCTAGCCTTTTCTCCAAAGGACTTAACTCATGCCATAAATTTTCCATTTCATTTGGAATTTCTTCTAAAAGCTTTGTACAATCCTCACTATCCTATTCTTTGTCACAAGCATAACTTCTTGTTGACACTACTTCTTCATTCTTGATTTTAATAAAATTCTGATCCTCCATATCTATGATAGTTTTAGATGTTTGTCCATCTCTCTCCCTTTGTCCATTTAAGAAAATGAATTCATCTTTGTCCTCATCAATAGAAAATTCCTTATCATAAGACATAGTTGTCTGATCTCTACTGAAGATATCTCTTCCACTAAGGAAGGAATTTATGTACTCCTTCTACTATAATAACTCAACTTGATCTTCATTTTAAAGATAGTCGTCATCATACTTTGCTTGGAAACTTTCAGCTTCACTCAAGGCAGTGCCATAGGATGGTTTGTCTTCTACATTACCTACATTCACACATAACTTGTTAGTCTTAACACCACAAGACCTCATGATCTCACTTGATGATTCAATCACCATTTCCTCCTACTATTCCAAGTACTCTAGATGACTCAGAAATATTTCGATGGTCTTCTCTTCAATCTCATCATCTGCATTACCTACATTCACACATAACTTGTCAATCTTAACACCACAAGACCTCATGATCTCACTTGATGATTCAATCACCATGTCCTCCTACTATTCCAAGTACTCTACATGACTCAAAAATATTTCGATGGTCTTCTCTTCAATCTCATCAAGCCCTTCACTTGATTGCTTGATATTCTTCTCTACATATTCTTTCAGAACATAATTTAGATTATGCATGTCTTCTTCCTCCTTATTTATGAAAATATTAGAAAATTTTCCTTCTTCACATGTTTCACCTGCAAACATACCCAAATTATCATATTTAAAATCATGTGACCCTTCAGTCTCACTTGAATTTTTAGTCTTCAAGTCTTCATATTCACCCATAACTTCACATTGCTCTGGTTCACAAATGGACACTTCCATTTCCAACTCAGCCTTTCTGAGTTCTTCCACTAGGCTCTTCACTTGTCTTTTCCATAATCTTCTTTATAAATTATGCCCCTTCACTGGATTTTTCTTCAATACCTAACCTAATTTTTGGTTTTCCTTAGGTATCATCCTTAATACATTGATTTGTTCTTTTAACTTAGCAATCTCCTTGTCAATTTCCTCTTGGCTCATTCTCTTGCCATTTACCTTAGCATTCTCTTTCTTCACTTTCCTTATGTTGTGGTCTTCTTTAGAACCTCCACTATGACTATCAGTAGTCATTTTGTCCTCCATCTCTATAAGTTCCTCACTCACTCACTATGATCTGCATTAAAGCCTCTACAGCAACAAGTCCTCCCTACTGCCACTCACCTCACAAGGTTTCCTTTATACTTGGTCTTTTGGCAAGCCCTTGGTTCTCTATGTATGGAACCTCTTTTAATCACTTTTCTCTGCTCCTTCTAGGCTGAACAACTCATTTACATCTTCTAAGAACATAATTGTCCTCTTGTATTTCAAACACAAATGAAATACTAGGTTCTGCCACTCTCTCTCAGAAACCTTTACTCGATTCCTTCATCACTGCTCTTCAGATTGTGATCTTCTTGTTGACATACTTCACTAACTGTTGTTACCTGCATATCAATGTTATTCAAACCAAAGATCATTCCCAAGCTTTCAAAATCTTGCTTCTCAGCTTCCTTTTGAGAACACTCTTATCCTCTCTATCCAACCTTCAGTTGGATTCTTTACATTCACTACAACTTTTCATTCACTTTGTTCTTTAAAACACATATAGCTTCCTTGTCTATCTGCTTCTATCAATGTTTACTCTATCTTAAAACCACAAAAATCAAACCAAAGTTAAATAAAACAATACATACATGGCTTCACAAGTAGTCTCCATCCATTGTTCACATTTGAGTGAACCTCCACCTTCCTCAAGAAAACAAACATCATTGTTCTTTCCTTATGCTTCTGCAATCTCTTCTTAAGAATATCTTTTACTCTCATATTTTGTCATGTCTTCTACTTATCAAATTCAAATAACCTAATCTCCTCTTTCTTTTGCAATCACACTTGTATTCTGCATAATTATGCTTTAATTAAAAAGAGCTTTAACTAGCTCTGATACCACTCTGACGTAGGAAAAACCTGCGATACCCACAATATGCATATAAAATGCATAATCTCATCTAACCTAGGAATTTCATTAACCTACCTGGTTTAACATTCATTACTTAAGCTTCAAGGCCCCTTAATTGGTATCATGCGGAATGAGTTAATAACTAACTCCAATCTGACCCTTTATTAATCCTTTGGTGTGGAACCTTATATCTCAACCCTTCATCCTTTATAATAACTGTGGTTAATTCTTTAACCATGTATATTAACCAAACCCCATTCTATAAGCCAACTCCTCATATATCGCAATCGCGGAGTTTCATCGGACTCAATAGAATATGTATTCTGAACTCTCAACTTGCAATGTGTGATGACCCTTTCCCACCATTGATTTCATCCACAAGATCAATAGTTATCGGAATAACACATCACACCAACATGTGACTTCATTGACTCTTGCATGATATGCGATAACACAACCAGAATTTAAATAGAATGAAACCACGCCTATAGCCTTTTTGAGTCCACTCTACCCAAGCCTTATCACTCAATCTCCACCGTCGATCTTACCTTCAATCTAACAGTTGTTGTCTTCCCTCGATCAACAGACTTTCTCGGTGATCCTGCATCGTAGATCAAAACCCATTTGATCTGACGGTCCATAATGATACCGCACAGGCCACTTGCACGTGTAGGTTTTAACCCTGTACAAAAATTACCTACATATGAATACTAAAACACAAAAAATAAACAATGCGAGATCACATAAAACACATATACACAGATATTTTCCCTTGGATCCCAAAAAACAGGACTACCAGCTTGATTTTTCATTATGTTCCTTTCAATGTTACAATACATATTTATACATGCCAAAGCATCCAATACCATGGACTGAAAACCATCGCATCCAAAAAAATATGTGCGAAAATCATATAAAAAACCATAGGTGGGTCTGCCCAACCTAACGTAGGGTCCAAAACCAAAATTTTCTAGGGCACTGCCCTGGACCCCATAAAGTGGGGTTACGGTGCCCTTCAAACCCCCTGTTAACTATATGGAAATAATATAACACAACCCAACAGCACGACATCTAACTGCCTTATGGAGCCGATAAGGTTTATACAACTTTAATCTATAAATGCTCGGGTCCACCGTTGACGTTAAAGTCCGATCAACTTAAAACCTGATATCCGTTGGACAATGAAATCCATCAAATCCTACGATCTGTAGCCCTTCAACTAGCATGCTGATTATCAAGCTCTCAACTCCTTCGCTTTCATTCGTTGATATGATTGAGTGAACGAATCTTGTCCTCCTTGCTACATTCATTTGTTTCTTATCGTGTAACAGCCCGTTTGGCCTTCTCCCAGTGTATTCGCTTCTGCCTTATGGTTTTGACTAGTTCTGATTCTGATCTTCAACTCCATTATTTCGCTCCTTCACACCTTCGCTGCAATATTGAAGGATCCCTCCAATAATGACTGCTTGTAAGCCTGATACACTCTTCTCTGTTACCCCTTCTCTGATTTTGTACACCTGCAACATAAGTTACGCAGAATTACTCTAGTCACACACTGATTATAATTCAGTTACATACTACACATTATACAAACTCTGAATCGAGTAATCTTTATTAACAAACAAACATTTACATAGGAATTCCTTCCTTAGCTAATATTCTATATCAGTGGCCTTTTCTTCTCTGCCCATAGGTGTAACTGACTCTTTGACTCACTAACTACTCTTTAACTACTTACTCTTTATGCCTTTTAGGCTTAGATTTATACAAAAGTTTTTGTTGAACTAATTCTAGTTCAGATCCTTAATCTGTTGAACTAAACCCTAAATATCCTCTAAGCCCAATTTTAACTCCTACTTATCCATATGAATTCTCTCTAGCTCCTCGAATCATGAAAACACTTTCTAGTCCAACACTTGAAATTGATTTCTAACTCTCTCATCATCATTAATCACCCATGTTCTCCAACATTCAAGAGCATTTACAAATATCCTCACAATATCTAACTAATTCTTATTCTAATCACTTAAAACATTAATAATTACATACATAGGAATCAAAATTCCTTGAAAACACAAGACCCCTAAGTTAACTAAACTATGATGAAATTGTTGAGCCGAATGCTCCTGCATCAAAAGGCCTGCCTAGAGAGCCTCTCTTTGTGCCTATGACAATTGCACCCCGTAGCACTCTTCACCTTCATCACCAGATGATTACTAATGATGACCATCCTTTAAATAAAAGAAATTAAATTTCAAAGAAATTCAAGGACCTTCATCATCCTAGAGGTAAATCTGACTTCCCTTGTATGCATTCTCTTCATCAATGTCACATGGTGTTGACATTACCACCCACATCCCAAGTTATTAAATGCTCTTTTTTCACCCCATTGGGGTCTCTTTTTTACCTTTCAATTAAATATATTAATTTTAAAAATATATATATAATATATCATGTGAACAAGTGTCATTTAAAATGAGTTATGGTAGCCATGACATTATTCATGTTAGGGCCCAAATCTACCTCAGGCTGAGAAAGTAGAATCTAGGGTAACATCAAACCATGTTTAACCTGGTAGCTAGCCCTACCACGTTGGGAGAGGGCTCTCTCCTTGTCAATCCTAGAAGAATATTGTCAATAAAGCTTGAGATGACTAATGTAAAGACTAATTTTCGGCTAGGTATATGCTCAGAGGAGTTTGATTGGATTTAATTTTGTTTTGCTGACTCAAATGTCAAAGGCAGATTTGGGTCCGGGGAATGGAAATAGTCTTGTAGAGATCTCTATGGGGCTAGGTAGGCAAATGGCTTAGTACCTCAAATTAAGTGAGATGGAGAGCTTTTAGACTGGTAAGGAGTTGAAAAGGGCATGAAAGTCTCAGGGATCCTCTTCAAACAACTGAAAACATAAATAACTAAACAAACCCTAGGTGGAGCACTGCAGTATCAATGAATTCTACCTTTATCCTTGTTTCATTTGGTTAAGATGAACATAGAGAGATGATGGCATACATAAACACATATAAACTTCTGGTTACAAAAGGAAAAACAATAACAAATCAAGTTGCCACAAGAATCCCACAAAGTGTTGCAAACCCTGGTCTATTCTTTTGCCAAACTACAGAGATGAATGTACAATGCTGCTCAAAAGCTTTCACAAGAGTCCAACCTTGACAAATGACTGAAAAACGTACTAGATATAGACAAAAAAAACTCATTCTAGGCTTTAGGAGTCGAGTTCATAAGTTTAGGAGATGTTTCAACAAGATCTAAAATGAGAATTAAAAGGTAGGCAGTGGAATAGCTTGCCTCTAAAAACTAGGAAACTAATTCATTCAATTGCAAACTACCTTTTCATGATGAATCTACCTCTATGAGTGAAAATTTAACATACTTACATAAAAATCCATCAAGTCACATCAAATTACATCATTAGTTTTATTATTAGAGAGAGAAAAATCAAACTGAGAAAAAACTAGGTGAAAAACAAAGTTTTTTGGCGAAAATGACAAAATTTCATCCTATGCGCCACGCTCCTATCCCTGTGAATTGAACTACTTTCGAGATAATTTTGGAGGCTTTTCCATGCACTAAAGTTTCTCCAAGTGGGCTTGTTGGAAAGGTCTATCCGTCTGGTTTCCAGTGCAAGTGGAATTTCTGAATTTGGTCTCCATTTGCCCCTCCAAAAATGAGTTCACCCAACACTGCTTCCTGTGTAGCCAAAAAGGGGCAGAAAGGTCATTTCTGAGGTATATTTAACCCTTTTGGAAGCTCAAAACTTGTCAAACTTTCTTGGCCATGTGAGGAAATTCATATCTTTCCATGAGGAGTCCAACAATGCTGAGTTTTCCTTGAAAGGAGGTCCCTAGCAAAAGTGCATGCCAGGTGGCGCTGCGCACCAAGCAGAAAAACCTCTTTTTTAGGCCAAAAATTCAAAATTTGCAAAACTTTTCCGAAATTTCTTGAAATTTGGGCTGTGTATCCTTCATTAAGTGTTTTAATGGGCTAAGGAAGCCTCGGCCAAGATCTGGAGTCTATCTTGCTCTTTTCTCTTCTTCAATGCTTTCTTCAACTTGGCCTTCAAAATCCTCATTCTTGCTTTACACACCTTGTTTCTCACCAAGTAGCGGTAGGCTATGTGTCTCAGCATATTTTTCTCTCCGTTGGCCTTCTCTAAGATCTTTTCCAAGTGCATATTTTCCCTCTCAAGCCAAGATTCATGATCAACTTCAATTTCTTGTTCAAGTGGTGTCAACTTGACTTTCCTCCTCTTGACAGCTTACTGGTTTTCTCTTATGTTTTGGAGCTCCATGATGGTTTGTTGATCCTCTAGCTATTTGTTCCTTTGCTCCATATAATTGATTATCCACTTGGCTCTTTCCAGGTTGAGAGACAAATCATGAATGTCATCTTTGTTGCTCTTGAATGATGTCCTTGAGATTTGAGCTTTGGGAGCCCAAATCAGTGTCATCATCCTGAATGAGAATAAAATCTCTCCCTTGACCTTCTGAAGGCCCGTCATCATGCAATGGATGCTTACCCTTGTCCTATACCTGCTTTATTGTTGAAGGAAATGAGACCCCTTCCACCGCTGGTGGAGATAGTACTTGTTTTGCCGCTACAAATAATCTCCTAGTGCCATTTTGGTATGTGTCAAATACTGGCACAATGGTGGTTTGTGTCTCATGCACCTCTTGCCGATGTGAAGGCTCTTGTGCCTCATGAAAAACTGATGGGGGTATTTGTGGACCTCTGAAGACCTCATGTGAAATGAAATCCACCCATGAAACATTCAGGAAACTGAGCTGATGCAAAACCAGAATTTTGATTAGTGAAAAGTGATAGATGTTGTTATACTACTGATGAGGAGGCTTCCTTTGAACTAATGTGGTCATTTTCTCGATATTCTGGCATATGAAATAGGGGAGGTTCATCATCCTCACCCTAGTGAAATGCATTAATAATCTGATGTCCTGAAGGTACTTGAAAGGGAAAACTCTACTAATTTGCGTCTGAAAACCAGCCTTGATATAAGGCTCATAATGTTCCGTGTCTACGAGTTGCCTCTTATTCCACTGCTCACCTACATTCAGAATACCGGTTGCTTGAGCTATAGTCTCAGGTGTCAAGGTGAATGTCACACCTACCAAATTGACTTGGGCATTGTGAAGATGCAGTACAAATACTCTAGCAAGCTCATGGTGGTATTTGACTCTTTCCACCATCTCATAAAATTGGTAAAAGAATTGATGTTGGAAGCATGTGACAGAAAGAGGACAAGCTAGCAGCTCAGCAAGTGAAGTAGGCTCCTCCAGGTTATGTTTTCCATTCTTGTGAGGTGTCCTTGGTGCATGAATTTCACTGGAAGAGTCACTGACTATTTCTTCATTTCTGTCATAAGGAAGAATCTGACTTTATGTTTGGCAATGCTTGAGTTCTCTTAGATGAGTATGAAGAGATTTTAGAGTGACTATGTATGAGAACCCTAAAGCATAGTAAGGGAAGAGTCAATGCCATAGTTCCATATTCAGCACAAGCACTGGCGATGGTTTTGAAGCATAAACATCAGCTCAGTTGCAAGGCCTTAAACGCATGAAGGCAGTGGTAAAAGGGAAAGGACTGTCTCAGGAACAAGCTTGAAGCATTCTAGAATGAACGCATTGCAAATATTGTCCCTCGTTGAGCTTCCTGCACTCCATCGGCAAGGGCTACTGTAAAAAAATTTCTGAATAACAAACAGTCCACTGTCTATCTGCTCATTTTTAATACTTCTGAATAACAAACAATCCATTGTCTATCTGCTCATTATTAATACCAGTGTCGGGAATATAAAATCAAAACCGTTTGTGCTCAGCGTTCAAATTGAACACGACCAGAGCCTCAAAGGGCCTCTGGCACGTCAGAGAAGTAAGGAGAAATTTTACGCGTTCAAAAAAATTTTTTAAATATGATTTTGTCATTTTTAAAAAAAATTTGAATATATCTTAAAATTTTTTAAGAGGGCTGTTAATTTCTCAACCTTTTTTTTTAATTTCATTTTTCTAAAAATAAAAATTTAGAAGTTGAATTTGGGAATTTCTTTCATGTTAAAATTTGAATCCCATTTTGAGAAACTCCTATTTCAACAACAGTTTCCTTTTTGATTTTTTTTTCGAATTGTGCATATCATGAGTTTTTATTACTTATTTTGCCAAAATTAACTTTTCAAATTACTTTGGCATTTCTAAGTTGCTCCATTTAAAACACAACAGTTTCTTTTTGAGTTGTTTTTTCTAATTGTGCATATGATCCAAGTTCTTATAAATTATTATTTCACAATTACCCTTTGATACCATTTCATTTGGTAGTTTCAATTGAGAGCCATTAGATGTTAATATGGGTCATGGGTCATGTATTTGGTCTGTAATTTTACTGGGTTGTTCCTGAAGGCTGCCAAAGGAAGGTTTGACAACGATTTAAGTTGGAGAGGAGCATAGATTCATGGTTCAGCAAACACCTGTCAAGCAAGGTTTAAGCACAATTTATGCTTGGAGAGGAGCGCATTCCATAGGCTTCCTAACGTACTGGATTTTATTTGTTTGTGGATTCCCAATTCCTGTTATGTTTTCATATTCCCAATTTCTGAATGAGTTACTTGTATCAGTGTTAGTAATTGTGCTAGTGACTTGGAGGCAAGATACTAGTAATCAGAGAACAGATTTATCTTTGTTCATAATAATTCTAGATGTCGCCCTAAATCTGGAAATCATGTTGTGGAATGCTTGTAGTTTGCTTACTTTATTTTTCTAGAAAACAACAGGTCATCCACAAACATGAGATGTGAAATACCAGTGGTTGTTATTACCTCGCATCTAGCAATTAGTCCATTTTCTCTAACCAACTGAACGCCTCTCCTCAGACCATCAATAACTAAAATAAATAGTAATGGAGAACGGAAACCATCTTTTGAAGAAATTAGTCGGTTTCTGGTTGATGAATATTGACAGTTTTGTTGAGGAAATGCATGTCATAACATTACAAGATTAGTCGAGATCGGTATAACAGGCAGTTCTCTGTGATCTGTAAATAAACATGTACTCATTTTTAATCAATCAATATCATATTATTTCCCATCAATATCAATAGGATGGTCCATTTCATCATCACCCTTTCGTTTGAACTTAGAGTGATCTTTCAATTGTAACACAAAAACAATGTCCCCAGTTACAGTGTTCAGTGCTTCATCAGCTTCACCCTAAAAGACTATCCTTTGTCCATACAGCAGTCCCTTCTCGACGTGTACCTCTAGTACTTTCTGTCTTGAACAACTTTGTTCCCTTTACACTGACCACACGAGTCGAAACATGTAAATGCTAGTGAACACAAGTTAAAGAAATTGTCAGTGCATAGTGAATTAGCACATTCCGACAAAGTTGTTAAGAACCATGTAGAATTTCCGGAGGAAACTAATTTTTGGCTAAACTGTATGCAAATACTCTACATAAAAGAACAAACTGAACTTTAAGAACAAGAAAACGGCGTACACGCACAACAAACTTTGATAACAGCCCTGTCAATCTCAGTGATAAAAGTCAAAGAAAAATTGTAACTGAATAATACAGCCCTAACTCTCACATTAACAAAAGCAAATAAAAAGGGAAAATAGCTACTCCAAAGATATAGCATACCTCCTCTACGCAGAAGACAAAATGACAGACTTTTGCTCTGCCAAAATCCTTTTTCTGAATATTGTTTCTCCCTGACGCTTCTACAGAGTGGTTGTTAGCGATTGTTGTTTCTCTCGGACGCTTCTACAATTTTATAAAGAAAAATGCAAGTTTAGTGATTTTCTTTATGAGATCATCTGGTTGTTCCAAGTGAAGTGTTTATAGTGGAGTCAATGAGCCGACCCTTCCTTTATTTGGTGAGTGTTCCCCGTCTTCGAGATACACTAATAACCCCGTCTTATCTCCAATCCACATAGCTTTAGCTTTAACTTCAACGGACATCCCAAGTAATTAGGGTGTTTAGTTGAGTGGTAAGGGATGGTGGTTTTCTTTAATATATTTTTATGGTTATAGTTAGTTGAGTGGTTAGGATAGTGGTTTGTTTTTAATATATGGTCCGTGTGACACTCATCCTTGCCACTGATTGTCTCTTCTGAGCCTCTACAATCGGGACAGACATGTTGCATTTGTTGTATCATCCCAGGAACCAGTTGCCTAAAAGAGACCTTCATACCAGAAATATTTTGAATTGAACAAAATATTTCAGAAATGTGCAATTAATATAAGAAATTGAATCTCCAAAAATCTACCCGGTGAATTTGAATTGTGAAAAATCACCATATTCCAATTAAGGGATGTCTAAAATATGAGAGCAGAGACAAACTAGTAAATAGTGGAATCCCACAGTGTCTTCGTTGATTAAAAAAGAGTTGGTCCTGGTAACTGGCCATTTACAATGACTATATCGTGTGTTTGTCATAATCACTGCATAAGGGTGATTTCATTCTATTCCAATAAATTGAGATTGTAACAATATAATGAGATGGAATTTAGTTCAAATCATAGTTTGATATATGCCCATTAGTTTATTCATCTCCTTTCACTCAGAAATATTATACAAAATTTTCACAATATATCAATAGAGAGTTACCAGAACAAGAAGACATCACAAATAGCATTATATTACGTGAATTTTTTTTAATGGAAGGTTACAAATATGTTATTAATATATATAATTAATAAAAATTATAAGTTAAAATAAAAATATGTAAATGAGAGTAAATGTTTTGTTTAATTTTAGTTTTATTAAATATTGGTTATAAATTAATTATTTAAAAAAAATACAGAGGCTTTTTTAATTTTGTGATTTTTTTTTTATTTTTTTTTTATATGAATATTTGTTATATTATAGAATTAGCTTAATGCCTAATCATATGTTGGTGATAATTTTGGACTAAGTTAAGATGAATCTATGATATATTTTTAATGTATTCAAATGATTTTTTTTATTATTGTAATATTGACATTAAAGGCAGATGAATTTCTTTTGTTTTTCAAGGAAATTTATAGGGGCCAATGTTTCCAAGTGAGCTAATTTTCCAGGGTTTTCTAAAAAAAAAGATTTGTGAATTTTCGTTTATTCTAAAAATGATTCACCTAAATTTTATACTAATTTAGAGACTATAAAATAATTAAAAAATTTAGTATTCTTACAAAATTATTGCTAAACATTTTTTAGCTTAATATTGAGGATTAATAAGATTTTTTAACATTTTTAAACTTGGAAATTTTTTTCCATCCTTCAAATTTTCCATGTTCAATTTGAAGAAAATTTTGGGTCTTTAAAATTTCCATACTCATTTTAATTTAGACACATAATTCATACATTTAGTTAATTCAATTTAAATGCAAAAACACCTCATTCTCCTAGTTGCAATTAAGCTTAATTTATTCAATTTATAAGAATTAATAATAATTTCAAATGAGTGGCCATTAATTTTGCTCATACATTTGTGTTGACTATGAATGTATGCTCTAAAACATAATATCCCAAAGTCTAATTGGTGAACGGGGACCAAAGCGATACATTGATTGATTTAATAATAGCGCAATATAAGAGATTTAAGGGGACCAAACATTGAAAGATTATCAATTTCATTAACATTGTATCCCAAATGAATTATGTATCCCAAACTCTAATTCATGAAACTAGACCAAAGTGACACATAGATTGATTTAATAATAGCACAATATAGAATATTTAAGGGGACCAAAAATTGAAATATTATCAATTTCATTGCCAATAAAGTTAAGAGTAAAGTGATTTACAATCAATTGTCTCTCATAATAACTTATTTTGAACATAAAAGTTTAGTTAATGAAATGAACATAGAAGAATAATGAGTAAAAAGAGAATAATAAGATGTAAGTGGAAAAGATTTAACAACAATTTTTTTTGTTTTTTTTATTTTTCAATATGTCAATCATCTTTTTTACCAAATGTAATATGGATTTCAATTTTATAAATCAAGAAGTAA
>APFE030393342.1:64873-120091 GCA_000404065.3 Pinus taeda | reverse complement strand
TTATCACCAAAGTATTACAGTCCGTACAAGGTGTTGCAAAAGATTGGTACTATGGCATACAAATTGGAGCTTCCTGCAGCTTCTCGATTACACCCAGTTTTCCATGTTTCATGCTTAAAGAAGGTTATAGGCGACAAGCTCTCAGTTCAAACAATATTGCTAGAACTTGATGAGGAAGGAAAAATTATATTGGAACCGGAAGCAGTCATAGAAGCAAGAACTCAACAGCTACGAAATCGATCAATTTCATAGTATCTTATCAAGTGGAAGAACTTATCCACTGAAGATTCCACATGGGAGGATGAGAATATTATGCAGAAGTATCCAGAACTACTCAAGCATTGAGGACAACACTTTTTTGAAGGCAAGGGGCATGTTGGGTCCCTATAATACTAGTGATTACCCCATTAATATTGTAGTTATACCCCTTATTAATAATGTTGTGCCCCTATTGCCCCCATATTGTTATTACTGTGCCCCATAGAATCCCTCTATTGTTATTTTTGTGGCTTTATATTATTATTGTTAGGTCAGATGGGTTATATTGTGACTCCTTAAACTCCTATATATAGAAAGGAGGTTCTGTCATTTGTATCATCCAAGAATTGTTCATTTATGTAATGTAAAGGAGGTTGCCCCCTCGATTAGGCTGAATTCTAAGGCGTTGATCAATATTTTCTATATTTTCTTGAGCTGGTTCATAATAGAATCACATAAACATTTCATAACAGAAGTTTCATAAATTTAGAGCACAATAAAGGAAAGTCCATAACACAAAATGGTGGAATCAGGAGGTGATAGGATAGTACCCTTACCCTATCCAGCAAAAGGAACCCAGAAAAGAGAACCCATAACTTAAATAACCAAATATAAATGTTAAATCAACAATTTATCTCCATTAAAACCTAAGGGGAATATCTTAATTAATTTTACAAATACCATGAACAAGGGTCCTAGAATTTTAACGCTCTCCAGGATATTGTAACAATGAAATTCTGGTGAACTTCCAATAATCATTTAAACCAAAGAGCTGGAAAAGAATAGATAAGAAAAAAATACAAACTATAACCGTGTAAGGATACAAGTAGGAAAATCGAGTAGGTTGCCTCTCATCATTGTGCAGAGGGAGAAGAATGTGTTGAAATGGGTTGGTCCAAATGATATATTACCTACTCATCTTGATCTAAAACTCTCTAGACTCCCCACCTCCAAATGGTAACCCTCTTGTCCAACCACACCATGTAGAAGCCAATGTCGTGGAAAAGAAGTAATTAGAATGAAAAGTAATTCAACAAATAACAATGATAGGTCTAACCCATATCATCTACCATCTCCCTCAAACCCCCGCTATAATGTAGATGATTATTGTGATAAATAAGCTACAATCGATATAAATAAAATCAAGACAATATGGGTAAACATCAATGATGACACTTGAAGGTAAAGACTATAGGAAGGGGAGGGAAAGAGTAAAAAAACAAGAAATCGGAGAAAAAGATTGCAGAAAACCAATTTTAGAGTGAAATACACAAAGCCAAGGAAAAAAATGAGACAATAAAAATGAACCAAAATTCTGAATGGGATATGTCTGAACCCTAATCCTGGATGTGCCACCAAGCAAATCAATCCATAGTCCAACTTTCTACTACCCTAGTCAAAGCCTCATATCAGCTTGGTCAGGCTTGACAACAAGCCACCATTACACCCATGGTAAACCATACATCAGGGAAAAAGGGGGTTCCATTAGTTTTCCCATCCAAATATCCACAAAAATCTAAGCATGTGATGAGGTATGAGTTAAGGAGGATTAAAATACCCAAGCAATACGTCAAAAAAATTTAGTGATGTCGAAACATGATTAATCCATGTAGAGCAGGATTAATCTATAACTTTTTATTGACATGTCTTATGAGCCACCAAGTGGCTCCATGGTCTATGTGGTCCATCCACCACCACAAGGGGATGAGAGTTAGTCCCAATAGATAGTGACTTAGAAATTAACATGCGCAAGAAAGTTATGAACTATATTCAAAACCAAAAAATACGCTTATGCTTGTGGTTATGAGCATTTGCATAGTTTATGAGCCTTTTACTATGGAACATGTCAGACTTAGATATTTAATAATAATAAAAAGGAGGGAGGGAAAAGTTATTTTTATAAAGAAAACAAAATAAGGGGTATTTATAGAGGAGTATTATAAGGCTACTAGATAGATGTTACAAATGGTATCATATCACATGTTTACAACACTTAGACCTACATGGGCATGAAACGAACAAAGAAAACACGCTAGAAAAAAGAATCAGAATAACTAATAAAGTTTGACTACCACTCTTAAAAGTTAGATAGCTGAGAAGGGAGAATGAGAGATTCCACATGGAAGTCATGAAGGAAGTGAACATCATCAGGTTAAAGAAACAGGGCAAGTGATGTATGTTGAATTACCAAATTCTAGGCGTCAAGATATCCAAGATATGTATCTAGTCCTATTATCAATTATGAAGAACATGCAATGAAAACTAGAAAACTACAAGATTAATAATGAATTTGTGCTAAGGATGTAACTAGAGCAACAAAAAATGAAAGAAGAACAATAAGAGATAAATGCAACATTGCGTTGGAAATAACGCTGAGAGGGGGTGTGAATCAGTATTTACAATTAAACAATTTTTTTTTTCGTTTCCCAATCAGATTTATGTATGCTACTTCTATGAAGTGAACTTGCATGCGCATTCAACTATGATTAAAGAAACCAACGTATACCCAGAGAACTTATGATTTAGTAAATTAATTATGTGTTGATCTCTAGTTAGTTCATCAGTATTTTATTCTACAATAACTATGTGTTGTAATAACATAATAAACCATCACACATAAAAACAACACACTTGAACACCAATATTTAAGGTGGAAACCCATGTAGGAGAAAAACCACCTGATGTTGTTGTGTATGTCTTCTTTTTAATATAGAGAAAATATGTTTACAATCTTGTACTGGTGTAGACTCATACCAGTACGTAGGCACCCATATATAGAAGGCTATTTTCTTCTCTCGTTCTCCAGCTTCTATGGAAAGAGAGCTACAACCCCCTAGCTCTTGTATAAGCAATATGTTTACTAGTATGTAGACGTTGTTCTACAGAAGACCACAACTTTCTCTCTTCCTCTAGGAAACATGTTTCATAAATTTTCAGATTGGATGCTCCCGGTACACAACAACACAATATGAGGGCCTCGTTTCATCAAATCTTCACACTCGACCCATCACAAACTTTGAAGCTCAAACTCTATAATAATAATTGCATCAACCAACAATCATTTAATCTGAGCAGTCAAATCACTGTCACTAGAACACTGTGTTGAACCTAGAAACCTGCATCATCATTCATAACTAGCTGCAACCTCAAAAAATCATACATCAAAATGCATTCACTACATTAATGAACCCAACCTACATGTATATGCTTCTTCCTTTAACAAAACTTGCATATACCTCCAAAATTTCTGAATCATTAAAAATTCTAAATCAAATATGTACCAACTAGTAATATTTTGAACATCTACTTTCAAATCACAGAGATATAGATAGTCAGCAGTATAGATCACCTTTCTCACTTAATCAATCAATCAATAAAACTCAATCCCCTTATGCATTTAATTATACTTTCAATCTAAGAGGAAATCATTGATAGACAACAATAACCCAGTAGCACTGATTAGATACACCAGTCATTTCTGAATAACAGGCTTTTCTTTTGTATATGCTACTTGAATGTTTCGAACCAGCGTGTATATGCACCTTCACCAAGGCAAACCAGCATTAAATATTAATATTAATATATAATTTAAAATATATATATATTTATATATAATATTATTATAATATATAAATATATACAATATATATATAGATAGATATATAAATACTAACTTACAACTTCACTGTTATTCCAAATTTCAGACATACACAAATCATGAAATTTGAAGAATAAAACATGTGTAAGCAATCAGATCTATCCCAACCAATATCAGACCATTCAATGATAAGTCATTTCAAGTCTCATGATGCTAATCAACATTGAATTCAAGGTGCACACAATATTTCAGTTTATACCATAATCATATCTCATGCAACATAAAATGTACTTGAGATAGAAGTATTCCTCAGAAACCCTTTCACTTGCACACCTGGTGCTTTCATCTTCTCCTCCTTATATATTTTTTTGCATTTCTCAATACCTTGGACCAAAACAACATTTAGAACCTATGGTATTCTTGGATGGGATCAAATAGTCGTAACTCTACTCAATATTATGGGCTAATAACATGGCATTGACCCTTGGTATTCTTTAATCTTGAATTTCCTTGATTTTCCAACCCATACGTGATTTTATTCTTGTGAAAGTGCGTGCATACATATACACGATTTTTGTTCAATAAACTTGCGTGTATACGCTACTTTGACAAGGTGAACATGGGTATATAGCTTAAACTATCTTAAAAAACCCTTTTCCTTCAACTTCATGATTCTGATCAGTAGACCTTTGTTCCAACTTCCTGTTCTTTTGTATCAATGCCCTGTTACCTTTGAATTGACCTGTGGGTGAGTTGCCATCAAGGACAACACCTGTATCATAATGCCAACAATCTCCCCCTTTGGACTCGATGGAAACCATATTGGTGTTGATTACTTCAAGATGTAGAACCTGTTTGAGATATCAAGCAACACCAAAATACTCTCCCCATTTGACATGAAGGGAAAAGGGCGGACCAATATATGCTCCCCCTTGGAGATACACTACAATGTCCATGCTCCCCCTGAGTACATGCAAAGTCTGCAGAGATATTTTCCCAAAAGAATAACATGACTCTATAACTCAACCATGTGACCTTCTTATCACCAATGACTCCTGCATACATCAATCACCAAACCAAGTGGCGATACACGAAATTTGACTCATCCACCCAACCAAGTGGGGATACCAATTGTTTATACATGACTGAAATATATAAATTATTACATCATCCTTCCCATGCATAGTGGGGATAAAATTACATCATATGTCCAATAGGACTCATTCAAAAAATAGACTATGACAGAACGAGACATATTACACCGTAGATTCTTACATGACCTAAGCAACAATGGATATGAATATTTGAAACTATAGCTGAAATTAGCAACCATAATGTCAACAATGCAAAATTTTTGTGAAGGCTAATTCTCCTCCTGAACATGTGCTACCTATGCATTGTCATCAAATCATTCATCAAGGCATCTTCATTAGTCAGATAAAAATCAATGAACAAAGCACATCAGTACACTGTAACCATCAATATCATTCTGAGCACTCATGTCAAAGTCTAACACATTGTTTTTCTATCAAAAAAACATATATGCTCTTGCAGCCACAGAAACTCATGTATATACACGACTATCCTTTATGAAACCTGCATATAGGAACCTTCTTCTAAAAACTTAATTTTAACAGCAGGATGTTGTAGAAATTACTCCCAGTTTTTGTCTGAGATATTCAAATGTTTCTCTGGGAAGTGTTTTGGTAAATATATCAACAACCTATTCTTTGGAGGGAACATACTCCAATTTAACTTTTTGTTCAAGCACTTGTTCTCGTAGAAAATGGTACTTAATGGTTATGTGCTTGGTCTTGGAGTGCATGACTGGATTTTTCAAAATATTGATGGCACTTGTATTATCACATAGAATGGAGATGAGTGGAGAACATGTGATTTGAATGCCTTATAATGTTTTCATCATCCAGAGTAGTTGTGTGCAACAAGATGTATTAGCGACGTATTTCGCTTCAGTTGTAGATAATGAAATCAAACTTTATTTCTTGATGAACCAAGATACTAACTATGATCCCATATAGAATTCACCTCCAATATTGCTTTTTCAATCATCAGTATTTCTTGCCCAATCTGCATATGTATATGCATTAAGAGTAAGATTTGTATCTTTAGGATACCATAGACCAAAGTCTTGAGTTCCTTGAAGATATTTGAATATTCTTTTTACAGCCTAAAGATGTGGTTCCTTTGGATTTTCTCGGAACCTTCCAACAATTCCTACTGCATTCATGATATCAGTTCTCGTACCTATTAGATAGAGTAGTTTTCCAATCATAGATTTGTATGTTGGTTGATTCATTATAGGTGATTCATCGCTAGAACTGAGACCGTGTCCTATTACCATTGGACTACATACTGGTTTAGAATCTTCCATTATGTGCTTCTTTAGAATCTACTTGAGATATTTAGTTTTTGAAAGAAAAATGTAATCTTTTGTTTGATGTACTTGTATGCCAAGAAAATAGGTAAGTTCACCAAGTAAGAACATTTCGAATTCTTGCTGCATAAACGACGCAAAGTTCTCACTCATAGATTCTTCATTGCTTCCAAATGTGATATTGTCAACATAAACAGCAATAATTAGTAGTTTATCATTCTCAATATTGGTGTATAAGTTGTTTCTTGCATGTCCTTTTGTGAACCCTTGTTGTTGTAGATATTTGTCAAGGCAATAATACCAAGCCCTTGGAGCTTGTTTCAGTCCATAAAGAGCCTTTTCAAGCTTGCATACAAGATTTGCATCATTTCTTAGAATTAATTCTTCTGGTTATTCAATATAGACTTCTTCTTCTTACTCTCCATTAAGAAATGTACATTTTACATCCATTTGATACACTTTGAATTTCCAAAAACTTGAAAGAGCAAGAAGCATTCTTATGGCTTCAATTTTGGCAACAGGTGCAAATTTTTCTTCAAAGTCTATACCTTCTTGTTGAGCATACCTTTTATATATAAGTCTTGCTTTGTTTCTAATAACAACTCCATTTTCATTCAATTTATTGTTGAATATCCATTTCATTCTTATAACATTTTTATTAAGACGTCTAGGATCTAGTTCCCAAGTATCATTCTTTTCAATTTGGTTAAGTTATTCATTCATTACATTAACCCAGAATTCATCTTTGCTAGCTTCATTATCATTTAGTGGTTCTATGGAGGATAGTAATGCTAGATTACTGGAAGTTCCTACAAGGATTCTTCATGTCTGTACTCTAGACCCTTTTTCTCCTAGAATTTGAGATTCTGGATTATTATTTTGAACATACCTATATGAAGTCTTTTCCCTATCAGTTGTATCTTCTTCTGATTCTTCATTGGTTTCTTCCTTTATATCATTCTCATTTGATCACTATTTACCCAAACATTAGCTTTGTTGAGAATAGTCATGGTAGTAAATGTAGCTTCACCCCAGAAGGTGGTAGGAGTTCTAGATTCATCAAGCATAACTTGAGCCATTTTTTGAACTGTTCGGTTCATTCTTTCCATTACGCCATTTTGTTTAGGAGTTCTGGCAAAAACCAATTGCCTTTTTATTCCATGTTTTTCACAAAAATCAAAAAGTTCATTTGATATGAATTCTCCCCCTCGATCAGATCTGAGAAATTCAGGTTCATCTTTATGCTTTAGTAGACCTATCCAACACATTCTAGAAAAATCATCAACGAATAAAATAAATTATTCTTCTCCACGAGGTGAGTTTTTCCTTATTGGACTAAGTTCAAGAGGATTACTTTTTCATCCTTCTTTTTCATTGAAATGAACTCTAGTTTTCTTACCAAATTGAGATGGTTTGGAAATAGTATTTTCTGGGATGTTGATATCTGGAAGATCATGAACTACCTTGAGCTTGCATGGCTTTCTTATTTGAGAAAATCTTAGATGTACCAAGCTTCTGCGCTATAGCCAATTTTCATCTACTTTTCTTAGATAGCGTTGCTTTTGTCCTCCTTTCAATATGTATAGATTTCTTTGAGTTCTTGTACCTTTGGTTATGGCCTTTCTTATATCAAGCTCATGAACCACACATCTGTTTGATCGAAACACCACTTCATTTCATTAATCACACATTTGACTGACACTCAACAAGTTATATTTTAAACCATCAACATACATGAAATTTCCAGCTTTAACGTTTTCTTTCAAATAAATAGAACCTTTACCTTTAGTGGCAGCTAGTCTGTCATTTCCAAAGGAGACATTCTTTTCTTTTTCTAAAGCAATATATGAATGAAGTTTCTCTTTATCACCTATCATGTGTTTAAAGCATCCACTGTCAATGTACCACTGATTTTGTTGTCCTTCTGCAAATAGAGCTATGCCACATCTTTCTTATTGAAATTCCTTCTTTCCCCATACCTTGGAATTTGATTATGTTTGCTCCTTTTGAGGTGTTAGATAGATTTTTCTCCTGCATTCATATTCTTCATGAGCAAATTTGTTACAAAACAAACATTCAATTTTATCTTAAAGAGGAGAAAAGTTATTATAAGAAATTTTCTTGATTCCTGTTACACTCCTTTGATTTATTACTTCTCTAGTCATTATAGTTTTGTAAGCAACACATTGAGTAGCCTTATGCCCAAAGTTATGGCATGAAAAGAATTGTCCATTAAAGAAATTTTTGTGATCACAGAATATTTTGGTATTTTTTTACCTTTTGGTTGATGCTTCCATTGATGTTTACCCTTGGAGTAAATTGAGCATGATTTACCTGATGAGTACTTTGAGGGTTTTGTTGATGATTGACATATTGTTCACTGGTCTTTGCTGCATCAAGATAGCTTCTGCTAGAGGCAAATGACTTTTATCATTGGGATGATTCTTCAATATATCCAAGAACGATCCTTATAAGAGGAGAACATTGAACCTTGATGATTTCATTTAAATTTTATGATCCTTTAGCAAATCTAAGATTTAGAGATTTTGTCTTCTCAAGTTATCTTCTTTGACCAACAACTTAACATTCTAGCTTTTCATTGTGATTATCTCTTTCAGTGAGTTTATGTGTCAACGTGTCTATGATTATATTATTTTCTCCCACACATATTTTGATTTTAGTGATTTCTTCAAGAAACTCTTCCTCTTCTAGGGCATCCAAAAAATCATCATTCTTATAAGCCACGAGGATTTTATAATATTGTTCAGTTTCATCTTCATCACTATTAGATAATTCATCACTATCTTCATGAGTATAGAAACTTCTTCTATTAACAACTTGTTTTATATTGCATTTTTCATATTCCTTTCCTTTTTCATGATTATCTTTATGGGGACATTTTGAAAGATAATGGCCAAATCTACCACAAGAAAATCATTTGAATGGCAGCTTACCTCTGAATCGTTTAGTACCCTATTGAAGCTTCTTAACAAAGTTCACCTCATCTTCTTCCTCTGAAATATATCCTAATTCATTCTCCTCTTCATTTTCTTTTCCCTTTGTTGAAGATTTGAAAGCAATTTCTCTCATATATTATGGACCTCCTTTCCTCATTTCAAAGGAATTTAGAATTCCATGAAGTTGAACAATAGTAATAGATTGAAGATCCTTCTTTTCTTCTATGGCAGATAATTTTGCCTCAAATTTAGAAGACAAAGATCTGAAAATTTTCTCTACTAAAGTAGCCTCCTTTATCTCTTCACCCAGATTCTTCATATAAATAACAATCTCATCTACATGTAAAAAGTAACTAGCAATACTTTCATCACTATGCATCTGAAGAGTTTCGTACTGAATTATGAGAGTTTGGAGCTTAGCACATTTTACCTGGGATTCTCCTTCGTAGCTCTGAATGATTTTTTCCCATATCTCTTTGGTTCTCTTGAGTTACATGAATTTGAAGAATTTTGATTCTGACAGACTTCCCAATCAAATATTGACTACTTTGGCATTAGTTTCATATAAATTCTTACATGTTTTATCTGTAGATATTGTTGCTGGAAATTGGTATCCTCATTCCACAATTTCCCAAACATCAACGCCAAGCAATTGAAGATAGGCTTTGGTTCTAATTTCCAATATACCAAGTTGTTCACATTGAATATTGGTGGTCTAATAGATACCATGCCTTCATGATTATTCATCTTGAAACATCTCCCTTCACGTGATCAAGCTTCTTCTAAATGACTTGCTCTGATACCAATTGTTGGAAATAATACAAAGAGGGGGGGTGAATCAGTATTTACAATTAAATAATTTATTTTTTCATTTCACAATCAGATTTGTATACACCACTTTAGTGAAGTTAACTTGCATGTGCATGAACCTGTGATTAAAGAAACCCGCACATACCGAGAGAACTTATGATTTAGTTAATTCATCATGTGTTGATCTTTAATCACTGCAACAATATTTTGTTTTCAGTAACTATGTGTAGTAATAACATAATAAACCATCACAAATAAGAAACACACATGAACACCAAGATTCAAGGTGGAAATCCAATGTGGGAGAAAGACCATCAATTGTTGTCATCTTTGTCTTCTCTTTAGTATAAATAAAATCTGTTGACAATCCTGTATTGGTGTAGGCTCATACCAGTACATAGGCACTCACCTACAAAAGGCTAAAACCTTATCTCATTCTCCATCTTCTATTGGAATGAGTTACAACCCCCTAGCTCTTGTACTAGCCGATATGTTTACTAGTACGTAGGTGCAAGCCTATAGAAGGCTACAACCTTCTATCTTCCTCCAGGGACCATGTTTCATTAATTTTCAAACTCGAAGCTCCTGGTACACAACAACACAATATGAAGGTCTTGTTTCATCGAGTTTTCACACTGAACCCATCAAAAAGTTTGAATCTCAGACTCTATAATAATAATTGCAGTAGCCAACAATTAGTCAATCTAAGGAGTCAAATCACTGTCACCTGAACACAGTGCTAAACCTAGAAACCTACATCATCATTCAGAATCAGTGGCAAACTCAAAAATCATACATCAGAATGCATACGCTACTTTAATGAGCCCATACTGCATGTATATGCTACTTCCTTTAACAAAACCTTCGCATACCTCCAAAACTTCTAAATCATAAAAACTTCTAAATCAAATTTGTACCAACTAGTAATATTTTGAACATCTACTATCAAATTATATAGATCTAGAAACTCAGTAGTAAATATCACCTTTCTCATTTAATCAAATAATCAATCAGAATCAATCTCATTATGCATTTAGTTCTACTTTTAGATCTATGATGACATCATTGGCAGACAATAGTAAACCAGCAACATTGATCAGATAGATTAGTCATTTCTAAATAAAAGGCTTTTCTTCTATATACGGTACTTGGAAGTTTCGAACCAATGTGTATATGAGCCTTCACCAAGGAGAACCAACATATATATCTAAAAATACTAACTTACAACTTTGTTTCTATTCCAAATTTCAGACATGCTCACATCATGGCATTTGAAGAATAAAACATGTTTAAGCAATCAGATCTAGCCCAACCAATATCATATCATTCAATGATAAGTCATTTCAGGTCTCATGATCCTAATCAAATTTGAATTCAAGGTGCACAAAATATTTCATAATATATCATAATCATAGCCCCTGCAACATAAAATGTACTTCAGATAGAAGTATTCCTGAGAAAACCTTTTTGTTGCACACCTGGCCCTTTGATCTTCTCCTCCTTATATAGTTTTTGGCCTTTTTCAATACCTCGGACCAAAACAACATTTAGAACCTGTGGTATTCCTGGACAGGATCAAATAGTCATCACTCCACTCAATATTGTGGGCTAATACCATGGTATTGACCCTTGGTATTCTTTAATCTTGAATTTCCCTGATTTTCCAACCCATACGCGTTTTTCTTCTTGTGAAAGTGCATGCACACATATACGTATTTTTCTTCTATGAACCTGCGTGAATATGTTACTTTGAAAAGGTGAACCTGCATATACATCTTAAAATCTCTTAAAACATCCTTTTCCTACTTCTTGTTCTTCTATACCAATGCCTTGTTACCTATGAATTGACATATGTGTGAGTTGCCATCAAGGACACCAACTGTATCATAATGGTAACACATTCTTGGGAATCCATAATGATTACATAAATGAATAGTCAAATCAAATTGTAGAATTAATATTGGCACTGAATCATCATCAAACAATCAACATAATGAGCAAGCCTTTCTGAAAAAAATAATAAGGGAAGAAGAGTTTCAAGGGGAATTTATGAAACTAAGGACACTAGTTTTTAAAGGAGATTTCAAATAAAAATCATAAGTTTCATTTATAAATACAAAAAAACATTTCCAAGTTTATTGGTATTCCAACAACCGAAAATCTAGGTTGGATACTTACGAGTTAAATTGTGAAGCCATTATTTGCTGGAAGAATATCAAAAATGCTAACAAAATTGAGGAAAAGAAGATGATATGGAAATATTTTAAGGTGGTGTTTAAGAAAGAATATTTACCTAAAAGATATTTTAATGATAAATCTGAGGAGTTTCATGATTTGAAACTCGGAAGTATGAATATAGATGACTTTGTTAGTGTCGGTATCTTCATCCCTCCATTAGTGATCAAAATTCTCTAATTGCATTGCATACTAGGTGTCTCATTCGATCAGTTGCATTCCATTAGAATCATGGATCATCTGATGGTAGTGGCATATTATGAAATTTTCCCTCATGGTCTTTACCTACTGGCTTATTTTCATAAATTCAAATCATTTATAGTCATTTTCTGCCATTATATTTGCAAAAGTCATTTCTAGGGTTCTATGTCTCATTAGGTCTAGGGTTTTGTCAATAAAGTCTTGCAAAAGCTCAATAATGGTCACCAGGCACATGAGGAAGTCAAATAAACTCTCAGAAACGAAAATTTCAATAATCACATGCTCAATGGTTGATATATCCTCAAAACCCTATTTTGAGGAAAAACAGCGTTGTCTATATTTTATGTACAAAATTTCATGTAAATTAATTTTTCCTATATGTACTAATTCCAAGATGCAGCCTTGGTCACTTTGCCAAGCTCCTGCATTCTAGCCCCTGCAAAAGAGTCAAAGAGTCAAAACATTTAGTCCATCAAAGGCAAAAAGAAGTCAAAATGCAAAAACAGAGTTTTAAAAGAAAAGGTGCAATCCTAACATTAGAAAATTGGGTTTCTTTTCAGTGAAAAATTAAAGTGATGGGTATATAAAGTAATTTTCATGTTGAAGACATCATTTGTGCCTAAAGAACGAGTGAGCAAGAGCCAAATCATGATTTGAGGCCGAAGGAGTGAGTTTGTTGCAAACAATGAGAATTTTCGAGGTGCGATGAACCTGGGTCAAGGTGCAGTGCACGCAGCACAAGATTTACATTGCATTTCTAACTGGCGCGATGCACCAGAAAGGCATGGTGCACCTGTTAGTGGGCACGGCGCACCTGCCTCCAAAGCGTGAACTCATTCAAATTGCCTCCTCCAAGCTCCCAACTTGCAAATTCCTCATTCCCCAAGTAAGTTAACACCTCCATATTACCAATGTAAGGGTTCTCATTAGTATTTATGGTGTTTCAATAGGAGAAAAATTAAACCCTAGTTCCTGGCACAATTTTATTGAGAAAACTGCCTAGGCTTTGCAAATTACAATTTTTGTTGCCTAATTTCTATCCTACCATTTTCACATTTCATTCACCTCTTTTCTCCTTTCATTTTTCACAAACACTTACCTATTCCTCCTATCCATAAAACCAATAGCCCTAATCCCTAAACTTCACCTCTCCTAAACCCTAATTAATATCCCTAAACCCTAAACATTATTCCCCAAACCCTTCCATTCCCACAAAACCATACAAGTAGCATCCCAACCCCTCATTCACAGTCCCTTCATAGTCCTTATCATCAAATCCCAGTCATTAGTCTCATTAGTAGCAAATACCTACTGTCTCTATATAATCTCTTCATATTCATCTAAGAAACATCAAGCATTGGCAAACATGGAGTCAGATTCATCTTATGACAAAAATGAGGAAATAGTAAGTGACTCCTCCAAAGAAATTCATGCAGCAAGGAGACTTCACAAAAGTGGAAAACATAACCAGGAGGAGCCTACCACACTTACTGAGTTGTTGGCTTGCCCTCTTGATGTAATATGCTTCCAACGTCAATCTTACTACCAATTTTGTGAGATGGTAGAAAGAGTCGAATACCACCATGAGCTTGCTAGACTTTTTGTGCTCCATCCTCACAATGGCTAGGTCAATTTGGCAAGTGTGACAATCACTTTGACACCTGACACTATCGCTGAAGCAACAGGTATTTTGAATGTAGGTGAACAGTGGAACAACGGACAGCTAGTGGACAGAGATCATTATGAGCCTTATATCAAGGCTAGTTTTTAAAGGTAAACAATAGGGTCTTCCCTTTTCCGGTACCTACAGGACACATATGCTCCCCTTATGAAACTCATAATCAAATATTTCAGCTGTGAAGGCATATTTTCTTACCTATACAACTATCATATCAGATTGTTGATGCATTTTACTAGGGTGAGAATGATGAATATCCCCTATTTCATATGGCGGAATATTCAGAAAATGACCACATTGGTGCAAAGAAAACCTCCTCATCAACAATATAACAACATTTATCACTTTGCATTGATAAAAATTGTGGTTTTGCATAAGCTTAGTTTATTGAATGTTTCTTGGGAGGATTTCATTTCACATGAGATATTCACAAGCTCTCAAGTACCCCCACTAGTTTTTCATGAGTCAGGAGAGCCTTCACATCAGCAAGAGGTGCATGAGACTCAAACCACCAGTGAGCCAGTGTTTGTCACTTAGAAAAAGGGAACAAGAAGATTGTTTCCAGCAGCAAAACAAGTACTATCTCCACTCAAGGTGGATGGGGTCTCATTTGCTTCAACAACAAAGCATGTACAGGAAAAGGGTAAGCAACCATTACATGATGAGGGGCCTTCAAAAGGTCAAGAGGTAGATTTCATTCTCATTCAGGATGATGACACTGATTTGGACAAGCTCAAAAAGGTCATCTAGGCATAGCAGGATGACATTCGTGACTTGTCTGTCAACTTGGAAAGAGCCAAGTGGATAATGAACTATCTTGAGTAGAGGAATAAGAAGTTGAAATATCAACAAACTATCATGGAGCTCCAAAACATAAGAGAAAACTAGCAAGCTGCCAAGAGGAAGAAAATCAAGTTGACACCACTTGAGCAAGAAACTGAAGCTAATCGTGAATTTTGGCTTGAAAGGGAAAACATGCATTTGGAAAAGTTGTTGGAGAAGGCCAACAAATAGAAAAAGATGTTGAGGCACATGGCCTATCACTATTTGGCATGAAACAAAAGTTGTAAAGCAAGAATTAGGACTTTGAAGGCCAAGTTAAGGAAAGCTTTGAGGAAGAAGAAAGAGCAAGACAAGCTCCATATTTTGGCTGAGGCTTCCTTAGCCCAACACAACACTTGATGTAGGACACTCAGCCCAAATTTCAAGAAATTTGTGGTACTTTTTGTCAATTTTGAATTTTTGGAGCAAAACACAGGTTTTTCTACCTAGTGCATTGCACCACCTACCAAGCACTTTTGCTAGGAACCTCCTTTGGAGGAAAACTCAACATTTTTGGATTCCTCAGGCAAAAATATGAATGCCCACAAATGGCCAAGAAATTTTGTCAAGATTTGAGCTTCCAAAAGGGTCAAAAACACATCAAAAATTCCTTTTGCCCCTTTTTTGCCACACAGGAAGTAGTGTTGGGAGAACTCATTTTTGGAGGGGCAAATGGATGCCAAATTCAAAAACTCCACCTGTTCTGGAAAGTATACAGATAGAAATTTCTAGAAATCAAACTTGGAGAAAATTTGGTGCATGGAAAGACCTCAAAAATTAGCTTCAAAAGGGTGTGGTGCACATGGATAGAGGCGCGGTGCACAGAATGGAAAATTGACTTTTTTGTCAAAAAACTCTATTTTTTCGCCTAGTTTTTTGTCAGTTTGAATTTTCTCTCTCTCATAGTCAAACTCATGATGAAATTTAATGTAAATTGATGTACATTGATGTAAATATCACAAAATTTTACTCATGGAGGTAGATACATCATGGAAAGGTAGTGTCGAAACTGAATGAACCAGTTTCCTAGTTCTTAGAGGCAAGCTGTTCCACTGTCTACTTTTCAGTTCTTAGTTTAGATCTTGTTGGAATAACTCCTAAAATCATGAATTAAACCCCTAAATCCTAGCATGAGTTGTTTGTTTCCTATATCTAGTACTTCTTCAGTCATTTGTCATGGTTGGAATTTTGTGAAAGCCTTGAGCAACATTGTATATTCATCTCTGTAGGTTGGCAAAGGAATAGACTAGGGTTTGCAGCACTTTATGAGATTCTTTTGTCAACTTGATTTTTCCTTCTGTAATGCAAGTTTACATGTGTTTATGCATGCCATCATCTCTCTCTTTTCATCTTAACTAAATGAAATAAGGATAAATGTAGAATTCATTGAAATTTTAGTGCTCTACTTAGGGTTTGTTTAGTTATTTATGTTTTGTTTGAAGAGGATCCCTAAGACTTTCATGCCCTCTCCAACTCTTCACTAGTCTTAAGAATTTCCATATCACTTATTTCAAAGTGATAAACCTTTTTCCTACCTTACCCCAGAGAGATCTCTGGAAGAATGTGTCCATTCAGTGAACCCAAATCTACCTTTCACATTTGAGCCAGCAACCAACCATAAAATTCAATCAAATTCCTCTGAGCATATACCTAGCCTAAAAGTAGTCTTTACATCAGTCACCTCAAACCTCATTTGCTATATTTTCCTGAGATTGACAAGGAAAGGGCCCTCTCCCAACCTGGTAGGGCTAGCTAACAGGTTAAGCATGGTTTGACGTTACCTTAGACGTGCCTTTCTCAACCAGAGGTAGATTTAGGCCCTAACATAGTGGCAACCATACTGGGGAAGAAAAGTTTATTTGTTTGTTAGTTTTATTTGTTTTATAAACTATAGATGGAGCCTGAAGTTATGCCAGGAAGCCTTCAAACTGCACATTGCTTTACGAGTGCATAAGTAGATAAAACCTGCTTTAGTCAATCTTTGGTCTAGTCTTATAAACTGAACATCCGACTTGCAAATTTCCCTATTACATTAAATAATTCTAGGCTTTTGGATGATGAGTTTAGAATTTAGTAGGCTCACAAGATTGTAATGTCAATTTTATTTTTGGGAATAATTCAATACACTGGCTTCTAGACGATACACTAGAGCCAATCCTGATCCCGATCCTCCTCCCGTGTATGAAAATCCAAATCTTATTCCAAGAATTCTCCACCAAGAAAGTTTTGTGATTCCTATGTTTAGATCTCGTTCATGCCTGGTTGTTTTCTAATATCTCGAAGATCTTCCATTTGATGAAAATTTTGAGCTATCTTTCTTTAAAACTAAGTCTGAAAGTGTAGTTGGTGCTACTGTCCTAAATCCCAGGTTTGTTAAAGATCTCAAAACTGAAAGAGAAAATCGATCAATTGATGCTTATATTCTAAATCTTCAATCTTCCATTGTGGCTACCAATACTCCCGAGTTCTTAGAAGCTACCTCTGCTCCTCTTGGTTCATCTGTCATGGTGTCTAGTTCAGAAATTCATATAGAAACTCCTTTTATTCCAAGCATTCTAGTAAGCCTGGCATATTTGATCAGAAATCTACAGTGGTTTCACCTCCATCCACTCCTTCTACACCTCAAACATGAAGAAATTCTTCACCCCCTTCGCCACCTCACACACCAGTCGTTCCCACTCCTCCTACATCCCCAAGGCTAGTTATAAATCCACCTCGACCAATGGCTGCCAGATATGCACCTCTTGTTTTGCCACAAAACTTGAATGATATGCTCGCTAATTACCAAAGCAAGATGATATTGTTTGATGGTACCCCCCAAGGTGTCACAGAACAACAACATGTTGATAGGATGAGTGATTTATTTTATCTCCACGAGATAGATGCAGAAAATGTAACAATGAGATTATTTGTGTAAACTTTTGGAGGCGAAGTGCGAAAGTGGTTCAGAGCATTGCCCGCTACAATAGTAAATTCATTAGAGGTAATTCAAAGACAATTTTTGGATCACTGGGAGGTAAAACAAAATCCACTCCAAATCCTTTCCGAGTATGAGAACATAAAGAGAAATGTTGGTGAAAGCATCCAAGACTATTGTGTTAGATTCAATAATATTTACAATGCCATTCTAGCTGACATCAAGCCACCTATGGGGCTGGCTTTGATCAAATTTCCCGATGGTTTTGATCCTGATATGGCATATCAGCTGAGAGAAAGATACCTAGCTACATTGGAGGACATGTAGAAAATTGTAGTGAGTGTTGCAGCAAATTTGTTAGCTAAGAGAGCTAGGACAAAGGCCAAGAAAAAGGTGACTATAAAGGAAGAAGCTTCTACTTCAAATCAAGTGCTCTGCAAGATTGAGAAGATGTTTGATATATTAACCATTGATAAGCCTGAGACATAGATTATAAATCCAAACTTTCATGGCCAGCAGCAACCACAGTTCAGAATTAAGCAAAGGGAGCAAAGAGCTCAAGATCCATCAGTGCAACAACAAGTTAAAACACCATTGCAACAAAACTATGTCCATGGCACTAAATCAGAAGATGATGAGGCTTCAATAGGTGAAGAGAACCACTTCTTTACACCATATGAATTTCCAATTTACATCACTGAAGATGAAGAGTATTCAGAAAATCCAGATGTACAAAAAGATGAAGATTTTATATTGGCAAATGAAACAGTCCTAGAAGATGAATCAAATGAATATCAGAGAGGATACATGAATGCATTGATAGCACAACAAAGGAAATACTCACTCAGGAGTAGGGATGTTCCTATCAATCCAATTCAGAAGCAGAAGGAAGTGACACCACCAAAGAATGATTCCTCAATTGTGCAGAAAAAGGGAAAGGAGACAATTGATCCGACCACCAGCAAAACACAATCAGCAAACGAAAAGACAAATTGGCCAAGTGCAACAAAGGAGAAGACTAAAAAGAAAGATACTCCAGTCAAATAGGTAGAGAAAACTACAGCCTTTAGCTTAGAAAATGAAATTACTAAGTTAAAAGTGTCAATACCTTTGACTGAATTAATGAAGAATAACAGTTATAAAGGTCAACTGGCTAAAATTTTGAATGTAGATCCTTTGTCTGATATGGTAAACATGGAAGATGACCAACCTAAACTTATCTTTAGTCCAGCATTAGAACGTCAATCTAAGGATAGTGATGTAGCTCCTTTTACATCAACCTTAGATTGCATGATTATGTTTTGCACAATGCCATGTTCAATTCAGGAGCGTCTCATAACCTCATGCCAAAGGAAATCATAGAAAAATTGGGTTTTGACATCACTAGAAAGTATCATGACCTTTATTCCTTTGATTCTGGTAGAGTAAGATGCATTTGTCATATTAAATATTTGGTTGTAATTTTGGATCGGATTCCAATGAAAAATGTTCATATGGATGTGGTTGTGGCTGACACTCCTCCTAGATTCAGCATGCTTCTTTCCAGATCTTGGGGAGAAAAACTCAAAGGGACATTGCAGCTTGATTTATCCTATGCTACTATTCCTGTGTTTGGTCAGATGAGGAAATTATACTGGAAGAAAAAGATGAAGTACATGATCACTAGCAAGGAGAAACCTCTAAATAATACAATCAATTATGTACATACTGATATGGAATATTTTTTTCTATATTCTGATAGTTTTAATGATGTGAATAGTAAATTAGTTGAAGTTGAAGATATTCCAGAGATCACTGAAAATTTTAGAGTTGTACTTCATCAATAGAGGAAAACACTTGATAGTACCGTTGAATAATTAGCTTTCGGATAGCAGTAGAAAATGGATGGACAACAAGTAAACGAAAAAGAGCATGCGGAATTTCAACATTTGGAGGATGTAGCTGGTTTGTGGAGTATGGACTTTGATGGAGTAGAAGGTAGGGAAGGTGCCAGAATCGGTATTTGGATACGCGGCCCTGTTTTCTCACCAAATAAATTCCCGAGTAATGTAAGAGTTTGTTCATACAAGTTGGCTTTTGATTGTACCAATAATGAAGCTGAATATGCAGCTTTAATTTCTAGTTTGAAAATCCTCAAAAAGTTAAATGCAAAAAGAATTTCAGTTTATGGTGACTCTGAATTAGTAATCAAGAAAGTCAAGGGCGAATACCAAGCAAAACATCCTCGTATGCGGGCTTACCATAATGCGATATTAGATATTTTGAGGATGTTTCCAGATTATACTTTGACATGTGTTCCTCTGTGCAAAATGTTATTGCAGATTCCCTTGTAACAACATAAAGTAACTTGAAGATTTCGATGAATTCAAACAATAAGCTTGAAATTAATTTGAAACATCGCTTGGTTGTCCCTGGTAATCAAAGATATTGGTAGGTGTTTCAAGATGATAAAGAGATTGAATTTTTTTTGTGAAATGAAGGTAAATATCAAGACACTTCTATAGATGGCAAGCAAGATAATGGTGAACCAGACTTAGAAGTAAATCAGATGGAAGTTTTGTAGCTGAAGGACAATGTCATTCCCAAGGGTCTAATACCCTTAGAGGAGTTTTTTGATCAAGATGATGTAGCCCAGAAACCGAGCTTGGTGCCAACCAAGAAATGAGTTGAGGATGTGAACATTGGAACAGTCGAAAATCCAAAAATGGTAAAGTTATCGAAGGCATTGCCTCCATAGGTAAGGAAAAAATACATTAGTTTATTATCTTCATTTACTGATGTATTTGCATGCGACTATTCAGATTTGAAGGAGTACAATAAAAGTATAATTTAGCACGTAATTCCAATCAAGCCAAACCAAAAGCCGTTTCGCCAAAAGTTAAGAAGAATCAATCCTAAGTTGTTGCCATTAGTAGAGAAGGAGGTGACTTGATTATACAAGGCTGGTAATAAGATTTTCAGAATGGATTTCCAATTTGGTGCTCATGCACAAGAAAACATGTGAGATAAGATTATGCATTGATTTCAGAAATCTGAATAAGGTGTCTTTCAAAGATAACTATCCATTGCCAAATATGGAGCACATACTTCAAAGAGTAGTTGGAGCATCTCGCATGTTGCTACTCAATGGGTATTCTAGCTATAATAAAATTTTGGTCCATGAGGATGATAGAGACAAAACAACATTCACCACTCCATGGGGGACCTTCAATTATGCCAAGATGCCATTCGAATTAAAGAATGTTGGTGCAACGTTTCAGTGGGCTATGGATATCGCATTTGCAAATGAGAAAGATGTATTTTTATTTGTTTATCTTGATGATTTGACATTTTTTTTAATTTAGATGAAGAGCACATTTATCATTTGAAGATTGTATTTTAGCGGTGTAGAAAGTATGGCATATCTCTCAATCCAAAGAAGAGCTTGTTTGCCATGGATGAAGTCAAGCTTCTTGGTCATATCATATCCAAGGATGGCATCCACATCAATCCAGCTCGAGTGGAAGCCATTCAGAAGATTGATTTTCCATGAAGTAAAAAGGAGATCCAATCATTCAACGGTAAGATGAATTTCTTACGTTGTTTTGTGCCAAATCTAGAAGAACATTTGAGGGAAATCACAAACATGTTAAAGAAAGATAGTGTAGTGAAGTGGACCGAGGAAGTCATCAAGTCTTTCAATTTTTTAAAGTTGGCCCTTTCTTTAGCTCCAATTTTGATCAGCCCAGATTATTCCCAAGGTTTTATTTTGTTTTCATTTTCTTCAGATCATACTATGGCAGCAGTCTTAATGCAGAAAAGAGACCAACTTGAGAAACCAATTGCTTTTTTTCAGTAGAACAATAAGAGTTGCAACCTTAAAGTACAATAATATTGAAAAGCAAGCTCTCACCTTGGTAAAAGAATTGAAATATTTTCGAGTCTATATTCTACATTCTCACATCCTTGCTTATGTCCCTAACGTTGTCGTTAAAGATGTCTTAGCGCAAACAGATCTGGAAGGTAGACGAGGCAAATGGATCGCAAATTTGTTAGAATATGATGTTGAGATCAAACCAACAAAGCTCATCAAGGGGCAGGGGCTGGAAAAACTGATGGTGCAGTCTAATTTGCATGCCTTTGACATAAATCCGATTACTGCTATGTCCAAAGAAGATGAGGACAGCTCGCCTATTCAGGTATCAGAAATTTTTATCCATTTCCCTTGGTATTTCGATATTGTATATGTGCTCCAAAATATTTCACCATCATTGGGGATGGCTAGAAATAAAAGTAGGACTCTGAAATTAAAGGCTGCCAAGTTTTGTATTATGAATAATGCACTCTATTGCAAGGATCCCGGAGGTGTCTTGCTGAATTGTATGGTTGAGGATGAAGCAAAATAGGTCATCCATGATTTTCACAAGGGATATTGTGGAGGTCATCTATTTTGGAAGACAACAGCCAATAAAATTTCGAGAAAGGGATATTATTGGCCAACCCTCTTTGCTTATGTGTATAAAGCTATTACAAGTTGCCACGAATGTCAAATTTTTTAGGGAAGGAGAAAATTACAGCCACTACCTATCAAATCGGTTTATGTAAGTGCTCCATTTTAGCAGTGGGGTTTAGATTTCATTGGCGAGATACATCCTACTTCCTCAACTCAGCATAAGTTGATCTTGACAGAAATGGACTACTTTACAAAATGGATTGAGGCCATCCCCACTCGGCAGGCCACTAATACAGTAATAATTCAGTTTCTCGAAAACAATATTTTGTCACGTTTTGGTTGTCCCAACAAGCTGATTACAGATAACGCAAGAGCTTTTAAATCTAAAAGAACGATTTATTTTTGTAATAAATATCAAATTACCTTAGGTCATTCAAATGCATACCATCCACAAGGTAATGGATTGGCAGAGACTTCAAATAAATCATTAGTTAATGTCAAAAAAAAGCTGTTGGAAACAAACAAAAAGAGCTAGCATAAAAATCTTGTAAATGTACTTTGGGAAGATAGAGTAAGTCAGAAGAAATCAATTGGCATGTCTCTATTTGAACTAGTATATGGTTTCGACACAGTGTTCCTGACATCTCTCGTAGTCCCAGTGGTAAAACTTCTGCAGGAAGCTGACAATGAAGAGGATCATTTTCAGCGAAGGATAAACCAAACGATCCATTCACAACAAATGAGAGAGGAGGTTTTCCAGAATACCTTCAAGCTACAAGAGAGAATTAAGAAAATCTATGATCGGAAGGCAAAGTCTGATAAGTTTTAGATTGAAGACATAGTGCTAAAATGGGATGCTCGAAACGAAGACAATGGCAAGCATGGCAAGTTTGAGAATCTATGGAAAGGGCCTTTCAGAATTGCTGCATATCAGGGTTAAAATGCTTTCTTGCTGAAGGAAATGGATGGAGAAGATTGTCGAGGTGTTCCAGTCAATGGTCAGCTGCTGAAATGGTACCATCTTTGAAATGTTTTCTATTGTCATATGTATAATTGTATATATCATTTTATTTCCTTCATTGCAAGTGTTTATTGTTATCATTCATTCTATTTGGAGCCCGAAGTGAAGGCTATAAAACTGAAGGTTTGATTTCAGTTTTGGTTCGGATTGTTTTGAGTCAGTTTTGAGTTAGATTTTAGTCCTAAAATTGAGTCAAGATGTTGGTTTTGGTTTGTTGAAGTTAGTGACTCCAATAGCCCAATGGAAGAAGGCATTGTTTTCTTTCCAGAGATCTGTAGTTCTTGGCCCCTCCAAGGAGCTACCATCCCGATTGGAGCCAATGCTAGTGTCGGTATCTTCATCCATCCATCAATGATCAAAATTCTCTTTTTGCATTACATTCTAGGTGTCTCATCTGATCAGCTGCATTCCATTAGGATCATGGATCATCTGATGGCAGTGGTATATTATGAAATTTTCGCTCATGGTCTTTACTTGCTAGCTTATTTTCATAAATTCAGGTCATTTATAGTCATTTTCTACCATTATATATGCAAAAGTCATTTCTAGGGTTTTAGGTCTCATTAGGTCTAGGGTTTTGTCAATAAAGTCTTGAAAAAGCTCAATAATGGTCAGCAGGCACATAAGGAAGTCAAATAAAGTCTCAACAACAAAAATTTCAATAATCACATTCTCAGTGATTGTTTTTCCTCAGAACCCTGTTTTGAGGAAAACAAAGTTTTCTATATTTTATGTACAAAATTTCATGTAAATTCATTTTTTTGTATGTTCTAATTCCAAGATGTAGCCATGGTCACTTTGCCAAGCTCTTGCATTCCATCCCCTACAAAAGAGTCAAAAAGTCAAAACATTTAGTCCATCAAAGACAAAAAGCAATCAAAATGCAAAAATAGAGTTTTAAAAGACAAGGTGTAATCCTAACATTATAAAAGTGGGTTTCTTTTAAGTGGAAAATTAAAGTGATGGGTATATAAACTAATTTTCATGTTGAAGACATCATTTATGCTCAAAGAATGAGTGAGCAAGAGCCAAATCACGATTTTATGCCGAAGGAGTGAGTTTGCTGCAAACAGTGAGAATTTTCATGGCATGACGCACCTAGCCAATGTAATGCACGCAACACAGGATTTACATTACATTTCTAACTGGCGCGATGCACCTTTTAGTGGGCACGGCGTACCTGCCTCCAAAGCCTGAACTCATTCAAATCGCCTCCTCCAAGATCCCAACTTCGAAATTCCTCAATCCACAAGTAAGTTAACACCTCCATATTACCAATGTAAGGGTTCTCATTAGTGTTTATGGTGTTTCAAGAGGAGAAAAATTAAACCCTATTTCCTTGCACAGTTGTATTGAGAAACTGCCTAGGGATTGCAAATTATAGCTTTTATTGTCTAATTCCCATCCTACCATTTTCACATTTCATTCACCTCTTTTTTCCTTCCATTTTTCACTTACACTTACCTATTCCTCCTATCCCTAAAACCAATAACCCTAATCCCTAAACTTCACCTCTCCCAAACCCTAATTAACATCCCTAAACCCTAAACATTATTCCCCAAACACTTCGATTTCCCAAAAACCCTACAAGCAGCATCCGAACCCCTAATTCATAGTCCCTTCATAGTCCTTATCATCAAATCCCAGTCGTTAGTCTCATTAGCAGCAAATACCTATTGTCTCTATAAAATCTCTTCATACTCATCTAAGAAACATCAAGCATTGGCAAACATGGAGTCAAATGCATCTTATGATAGAAATGAGGAAATAGTAAGTGACTCCTCCAAACAAATTCATGCACCAAGGAGACCTCACAAGAGTGGGAAACATAACCGGGAGGAGCCCACTACACTTACTGAGTTGTTGACATCAATCTTGCTACCAATTTTGTGAGATGGTGGAAAGAGTCAAATACCACTATGAGCTTGCTAGACTTTTTATGCTCCATCTTCACAATGGCTAGGTCGATTTAGCAGGTGTGACATTCACTTTGACACCTGAGACTATAGCTGAAGCAACCGGTATTTCGAATGTAGGTGAACAATGGAACAAGGGACAGTTGGTGGACAGAGAGAATTATGAGACTTATATCAAGGCTAGTTTTCAAAGGTAGATCAGTAGGGTCTTCCCTTTCCGATACCTACAGGACACATATGCTCCCCTTATGAAACTCATAATCAAATATTTCAGCTATGAAGGCAGATTTTCTCGCCTATACACCTATCATATCAGATTGTTGATGCATTTTACTAGGGTGAGAATGATGAACATCCCCTATTTCAAATACCAGAATATTTAGAAAATGACCACATTGGTGCAAAGGAAACCTCGTCATTAGTAGTATAACAACATTTATCACTTTGTATTGATCAAAATTGTGGCTTTGCGTCAGCTTAGTTTACTGAATGTTTCTTGGGAGTATTTCATTTCACATGAGGTATTCACAAGCTCTCAAGTAACCCCACCAGGTTTTCTCGAGGCATGAGAACCTTCAGATCAGCAAGAGGTGCATGAGACTCAAACCACCAGTATGCCAGTGTTTGTCACCTACCAAAAGGGCCCAAGAAGATTGTTTGCAGTAGCAAAATGAGTACTATCTCCACCCGGGGTGGAAGGGGTCTCATTTCATTCAATGATAAAGTAAGTACAGGACAAGGGTAAGCAGCCATTGCATGATGATGGGCCTTCAAAAGGTCAAGAGGCAGATTTCATTCTGATTCAGGATTATGACATTGATTTGGGCAAGCTCAAAGAGATCATTCAAGAACAGCAAGATGACATTCATGACTTGTCTCTCAACCTAGAAAGAGCAAAGTGGATAATAAACTATCATGAGTAGAGGAATAAGCAGTTGGAAGATCAACAAACTATCATGGATCTCCAAAACATAAGAGAAAATTGGCAAGCTGCTAAGAGGAAGAAAGTCAAGTTGACACCACTTGAGCAAGAAATTGAAGTTGATCATGAATCTTGGCTTGAAAGGGAAAAAATTCATTTGGAAAAGTTGTTGGAGAAGCCCAACAAAGAGAAAAAGATGTTTAGGCACATGTCCTATCACTATTTAACAAGAAACAAAAGTTGTAAAGCAAGAATTAGGACTTTGAAGGCCAAGTTGAGGAATGTTTTGAGGAAGAGGAAAGAGAAATACAAGCTCTATATTTTGGTTGAGGCTTCCTTAGCCCAACACAACACTTGATTTAGGACACTCAGTTGTCAATTTTGAATTTTTGGAGCAAAACACAGGTTTTTCTACCTGGTGAGTCGCGCCACCTGGTGCGCGCTTTTGCTATGAACCTCCTTTGGAGGAAAACTCAACATATTTGGATTCCTCAGGAAAAAATATGAATTCCCACAAATGGACAAGAAATTTGGTCAAGTTTTGAGCTTCCAAAAGGGTCAAAAACACCTCGAAAATGCCCTCTGCCCCTTTTTGGCCACACAGGAAGTAGTGTTGGGAGAACTCATCTTTGGAGGGGAAAATGGATGTCAAATTCAGAAATTCCACCTGTTATGAAAGGTAGATAGATATACATTTATAATAAGCCCACTTGGAACAAATTTGGTGCACGGAAACGCCTCCAAAATCAGTTGGAAAAGGGCGTGACGCACTAGATGGAAATTTGATTTTTTTTCAAAAAACTTTGTTTTTTCGCCTAGTTTTTCTCGGTTTGACTTTTCTCTCTCTCATAGTCAAAATCATGATGTAATTTGATATAACTTGATGGAATTTGATGTAGATATTCTATAATTTCACTCATGGAGGTAGATACATCATGGAAAGGTAGTTTTGAAATGGAATGAATCAGTTTCCTAGTTTTCAGAGGCAAGTTGTTCCACTACCTACTTTTCAGTTTTTAGTTTAGATATTGTTGGAACAACTCCTAAACTCATGAATTTGACCTCTAAAGTCTAACATGAGTTGTTTTTTCCTATACCTAGTAATTTTTCAGTCATTTGTCAAGGTTGGACTTTTGTGAAAGCCTTGAGCAACATTGTATATTCATATCTACAGTTTGGCAAAGGAATAGACTAGGGTTTGCAACACTTTGTGGGATTCTTGTGGAAACTTAAATTGGTATTGATTTTCCTTCTATAATGAAAGTTTAAATGTGTTTATGTATGCCATCATCTCTCTCTATTCATCTTAACTAAATGAAACAAGGATAAAGGTAGAATTCATTGAAATTGTAGTGCTCTACCTAGGGTTTAGTTTAAATGTGTTTATGTATGCCATCATCTCTCTCTATTCATCTTAACTAAATGAAACAAGGATGAAGGTAGAATTCATTGAAATTGTAGTGCTCTACCTAGGGTTTGTTTAGTTATTTATGTTTTCTACTATTTGAAGAGGATCTTTGAGACTTTCATGCCCTCTCCAACTCCTCATCAGTCTTAAGACTCTCCATATTACTTATTTGAAAGTGCTAAACCATTTGCCTACCTCGCCCCATAGAGATCTCTATAAGACTATGTCCATTCCCCAGACCCAAATCTGCCTTTCACTTTTGAGCCCGCAACCAACAATAAAATCAAATCAAACTCCTTTGAGCATATACCTAACCTAAAATTAGTCTTTACATCAGTCATCTCAAGCTTCATTTTCTATATTTTCCTAAGATCGACAAGGAGAGATCCCTCTCCCGACCTGGTAGGGCTAGCTACCAGGTTAAGCTTGGTTTGATGTTACCCTAGACCTGCCTTTCTCAGTTTGAGGTAGATTTAGGCCCTAACAAACTTCACCAGAAAATTATTAAGACTATTGAGATACATACCCTATATTTGGGAGAAAATGGAAAAGTACAAAGATACTTGAGCTATTTACCCTCATCATACTCAAATTGAATCGAATTAAAAAATCTAAAAATAATGGATGTACTTATTAAAAAATTGAGATTTTACCATCAACAATTTAGTCAGAAGACAGAGAAATGCAAACCATGGTTTGCTAAGAAAGTGGAGAGATCAGATTTCAAGGGAAAGGGTTTCAAATTCCCACCATTTCACATTAGGACCAACAATTTCCAAGGGAATAATTAGAGTAGAGATGTTAGTATCCCGTTAAAACATGTTCCAAGATCCACACAGTCAAATGATTTAGGAATGGGAAGGGAATTTTAGGGAACCCCTAAAATGTTGCAACTATGGAGACACACATCTCACCCAAAACTAACCACATAGAAAGGGGAAGATAGATCAACCATACACCATATCCAAGAGAAATCCATAGCTAATTATGTAGCTCTATATATTCCTAGGATCAACACGACCTTAGACTATTTGTAGCTGGAACATCAACCCTCAATGGTCAAAATAGGTTTCAAGATAAATACTAAACTTGTAACTGGCCCTCCCACATTTACCCAATTTCATTGTCCTACCAGGGTAAACATTAGTAGAAGAGATACTATGACATGAGCCGGGCTCCTAGGTCCCACTAAGGAAGTGGGGCCTACTACTGATGACAAACTGACATCTCACAACATCCTATAGGACTAGAGGACACTCAAAGGCTATGAACCATCCTAGGTAACCAAAACTTGAGTCAGACCCCTCCTTATCTACCTTGGGCCCTAAATCGTATAGAAAAAAAGGCCTCCAACCGCATGCACAAGCTTACATGCACATTTTTGCAACCAATTTCATCTAGTTAGGAGCATGCAGAGCCCAGATCTGAGTCTAAATTCTAGGTCAACCTCCAAACTACTGCCCAAAAATCAATGAGATGTTCCAGAATGATAAACAAAACCATGACAAAACTATTCATGCCAAACTTGGTCAAAGACCTTACCTAACTGATCCTAATCATAACAATCATTTTGTCAAACATATTGAGAACATGTAATCTATAGGTCATGAATACATATATGAACATAAAGGTCCTATAATTGTTTGATAATAATCAAGAAGGTATAATTCCTTCAGATGATATTTTCAATCACATTTGATAGTCCATGCATTCATCAACTAATCAAAGCATGTCAAGATCCATAACTACAACCTGTTATGAAACCATGCTTATAACCAACATATAACTAGAATAACTAACCATGATACAATAGCCATCAATTCCAAATAATAACAAGTACAATTACTCATTAAATATAATAGGAAAATAACTCTTATTAACATATGAAGATGGAAACCAAGTTAGGGACTTCCTCGTAACGCCTGACTATAGATTGAGTTGAACCAAATATTTTTTTTAGCCAGTCACCCCGATGCCATGTTCCAATCATGAATGTTAGACTCAAGAGGAAAACAAATTGGGCTTCTTGAATACTAAACCAAAAATACCATCATGCTCCCATGATCCAACCAAAATGAGTCAAGAGTATAAAAAATTTTGAATATACACATCAGAAATCTTACTACAATCACTGGTTTATCATCTCCTACTTGTTATTACATTCAATAACTTATTTAATTCATACAAAATGATGAAAAACACTATTGTAAATTACACTAACATACATATCACAAAATGAAACAAATATGATACAAACACACAAGCGACACCATTATTTTTGGATAATATGTCCCCAGAAAAACCCAATATGGGAAAACTGGTGCTCCAAATCTGAGGATTTTTTATTATTATGTAGTAGTTCTAAATAAAACTTTGGATGCTCTCTCAAAAATACAATTATAGAGATAAAATATAATGGTAGAAACCTAAGTGTGGTTACCTTAGTTCACCCGAAAAAATCCCTCGGATTCGGCAACTAAGCTGGCTATCCCCGGCTACAACTACACCGCCCTTCGCAATAGCTGCATGGCCCTACGTGGAGCACTTTTGAGACTCTGTGTCAACCCTGCACTTCCTCTTACTACCTCCTTTAGCTCTAAGGTTAGCCTTCTTGGTTGATCCTATTGCTCCTTGGCGAAACTTAGACTTTGTAGGGCGACAACTTTTTCCCTTTCTTGGCACTGTGTCAAGAAATGTGTGGGCCCTCTTGGCCCAACGCGAGCCTCCCTTGGTCTACACTGCCTCCTCTGGAATATCTTTTGCTCTCTCTTCTAAGTATTCGGTGTCTCGAAGAAGATCCTCCAACCCCAACCATCCCTACCCCTCTGCTACAACTCAGGGCACCTGTTCGATTTTCTCAGCAAACCTCACCCCAGAAAAATTGAACTGATTGATCAATATGGTTTGTGTCTCCAACTGACCCTCAAGCCTCCACTTGTACCTTTCCTATTGATGAATCAATGGCCAAGATTAAGTCACTAATCAAAAGATAATATTAAAATAGACTTGATCCTCATATCTTAGAAGCTTCTCACCCATATTTTTGTTAATACCCATTAGTATTTTTATTTTCCTAAGATTAGAAATAGGAGCCCCATTAAAAATATTAATTATTTTAACAACTTACATTCGAGGTGGAATTTCGCCAAACAATTTTTGGGTCTTGGAGATCTTGTGTATTCTAGCCCCTCCAAAAAATTTTGGAGCTAGAGCACATATGATTCTACCCAAAATAAATACTCCCTGTTAGCGAGGAATATGCTCTAGCAATACTTCCAACTAGAAGCATCACATTGATCCATGGTATTGATCCTTTGTGTTGTTGATGCTTGGCCTGCTGCCCTTCATCCACTACACTATTGCATTTTGTACTACTACCCATGACACTGCCACTGTCACCACTACATCTGTATTACAACTCCCTCTCAAAGTGTTGCATAATGTTGCCCATAGCACTGCCACTGCTAACTGTTGCATTGCCACTTAGTTGCTGAGAAGTAGGAAATTGAAAAGGCACCCAAAATTTGATATGCTGGTCAGTCTGGATGCCTCATGATGCTAAAACTGCCTCTATTGCTTATCTATGTTGGCCCTCTATTGCTAATGCGCTGCTGTAATCTACTCTGTGCCTCCTGCACTACTACAACCTCCACTGTGTTGCTTCAAACTCTGACACTCTAGCTCTGTCACTATTGCTCCACCATCACTCACACCAACTGACTCTCTTCATTCTACTACTATCATTAAGGGTTTTCGTAATCGTATATGATCCAATAGTTTGGGTACTTCAAGGATCCTACCCTTGTGTAGTCCTCCCAACTACATCTCAATGTCGTTGTGCCTCTTATCCAAAGGTGCATGAGCACTCATGGCACAATCCTCATCATCATCCTCCTTGTCATCATTCACTAGAGTAGCCTTGGATTCAAACTTCTTTTCCTTGCCCTTCTTTTGAGGGAACTGAGTGGAAAAATGTCCCAGTTCCCCACATATGAAGCATCTGACTTTCATTATGTCTTTCTTTTTCCTCTTCTTCTCCCATGGTTGTCTCATTGATGTGAGAGCTACATCCTTCTCTTCCTCCTTATTGGCTTTGACTCCTTTGCCACTACTTCCTGCCTTGGTTAATTGCATAACATCTTCTTGTCTAATAGTTGTACACATCTCCTCCCAACTGGGGACAGAAGCCCTGCCCAAGTTTCTCTATACAAAGGTCTCCTAGTCTTCAGTGACTGCATTCAAGGCAGTCCTGACCATGAACTCAGGATCTGGTGTAGACCCCACAGAACTCAACTGATCTTGAATCCCTTGCAACCTGAGAAGGAAGGGATCGATTTCTTCTCCCTTTTGCATTTGATCCTGTCTTAAATAGTTCTCAAGAAACATCTTCCTTTGGATGGAAGTTCCCTCATACAAGGTGGTCAAGGCCTCCCACATTTCCCTTGTTGTTTCCTTTTCAAAAATATGTGGGATCACAAGATCGTTGACCCCATCCAATATCATGCACTTCGCCTTCGCTTGATTCTCCTCATATTTCTTGAGAGGATCAGCATCGACTGGTACAACCACCAATTCCAATGCATAATACTTGATAGGATTCTTGTCCAATATTGCTAGGATCCTCGCTTTCTAGATGAAAAAGTTGGATTCTCCTTCAAATCTATCTTGATCCCTTAGTCCATTCACTGTTGTCTCTGATCAAACAAGTGTAGAACTAGTTCTCTTCTCTCTCTCTTACTATTCCCTAGCAAGACTCGGATCTAGATTTCTATGGCTCCCTCTGAGTCCTGATTTATTCACAAGAATCGTCTCACCAAATATTGAATCACTCCTCTCCAATCCTTCTTTGCTGCTGCTCAACAACCCGGATCTAGGCTTCTTTGGAAAGAAATCTACGAAGGTAGTGACTCTGTCTACTTTGGCTCTTTTTTCTCAGACATTGTTCTACACCAAAAGCAACAGCGTCCCACTAGCACCATAGATCGAATCTTCAATGCTTCTCCTTCCTTGGTAACTGACTGACCTAAGCCTCTTAAGCTCTGCACTAGCTCGATGATTTGATGTAGTCACTGCGTGAGCTTATCTCGGTTACTACATCACCCTTCATCAGCTCATAATGCTAACGCAGGCACTATGTGAGCCTCTACATCACTCCATCAGCTCCTCCTCTGGCTCTGAAACAATAGCATCACTCATGATAGTTGCTTCTCTACAACAATTTTGTTGTATCTCCCAATTGATGGCTTCAATGTCCTATGATCTACAATGCTTTAATAGCATGTGAAAATTTCTAAATCTACACATGAACAATCCTACTGCAATCATTGGTTTATCATCTCCTACTTGTTATTACATTCAACAAGTTCTTTAATTCATAAATAGTGATGAAAAACACTACTACAGACTACACTAACATACAGATCATAAATTGGAACAAGTATGAGACAAACACACAAGGGACACCACTATGTTTGGATAATACATCCCCTAAAAAACCCAATGTGGGAAAACCAGTGCAATAACTCTGAGGATTTTCTGTTATTAAGCAGTAGTTTCGAATACACCTTTAGATTCTCTCTCGGTAATCCAATTACAGAGATAAAATATACCAGCATAAACATAATTGAGATTACCTCACTTCGCCCAACAAAATCCCTCTGATCCAGGAACTTAACTGACTATCCCTCGCTACAAATACGCTGGCCCTTTGTAGTAACTACATGGGCCTATGTGGAGCACTTCTGGGACTCTCTGCCATCCCTGTGCTATCTCTTACAACCTCCTCGAGATCCGAAATCAGCCTTCTCAGCTAATCCTATTACTCCCCGACAGAATTAAGACTTCTATTCAAGGTTAGCTCTTCCCTTATGTTGGCACTATGTCAAGAAATGAATGGGTCCTCCTATCCCATCTTTAGCCTCCATTGATTTGCACTGACTCCTCTTGTGTGTCTCTACCTTTCTCTGCTGAGTATTTGGGGTCCTGGAGAAGATCCTCCAACCCCAATTATCCCTTCCCCTCTATTGCAAGTCATATCACCTATTTGACTTTCTCAGCAAACCTCACCTCGGAAATATCAAACTGACTGATCAATATGGTCTCTGTCTCCAACTGACCCTCAAACTACCTCTTATACTTTTCATGTTGATGAATAAATGGTTGAGATTAATTCCCTAATGAATGGCTAAGATTAAAACATACTTAATCCTAGTCTCTTAGAAGCCTCTCACCCATATTTTTATTAATACCCATTAATATTTTTATTTTCCTAAGTTTAGACTTAGAAACACCATTAAAAATATCAATTATTTTAATAGCTCAGAATTTGGGTGGAATTTCGCCAAACGATTTCTCGATCTTGGAGATCTTATGTAATCTAGCCCATCCACAAAATTGTGGAGCTAGATCAAATTCGATGCTACCCAAAATCAATAACAAGATCAAATAAGTAGACCAATAAATAAATAACCAGGGCTTCCCGGAGATTAAACCACCTCCAGCTCAGGCTTTACCATAATCCTACTGAAGCCAGTCAAGAGATTACTAGGCCACAAATAATCTTGGAGGCCTCAACATTTCTTCACCAATACCTTGAGGAATTTTCCTATCTCCACCCTCAGGCTATATCGCAATCCCTCCAAAACCGTTTAATGGATTCCTAGGCCCTATGGGAATTTTCCTGAGACCACTTAACTCGGTTACAAAAGCATCCATCAATCTAAAGTTGAACCAAATAAAAGAACCCCATCATACGATGGGTATCTCGAAATGAAAATTCAAGGATGAAACCACTGTGACACCTAAAATATCCCATGCCAATGACATCAAGAGAATGAAATACACACATGCATGTATAATGCATTCACAAACTAGCTAGGAAATCAAACATGCAACTTGTTAACTACAAGTCTTCCTGTTGAAGTTTCTTGATCCAACTTTTACTTGACCCTTGATTTCCTTGTCCTTCCTTTAACTTCCTGTTATTTCTTTCTCTCTTTATCATGTTGGTTCTCTTCTCTCTCTAAAACCAATTCCCAAGCCAAACTAGCAAAAAAGTTGGGAACTAATCCTTAAAAGCCTTTTTATCAATAAAGCCTCTATTCTCTATTGGTATTATGGCTAATGTGTTGTGCTTGATGACAATATTCTTGAAAAATATGTCAACATTATGATAATATAATGATTATGGAACTCATGTATATTGGTATAGATGCTATAGAGGATATGGATAGACGTATGGAAATTTAGTCACAGATGGATGAAAAAAGTGAAGTTTGAGAAAGTATGTGTCGTTCCTATGAAGAAGGGTCACGCAAATACACAAGTCTTGTGAGGAAAAGTCATGTACAAAATCTAAACCATGGAAATATGGATACTAGGGGTCATTACCATGATATTTTCCCATAGTAATTGGAGTGAGAATGTTCATTTGATGCCATAAACAAATACTAATGGCATTACCCAAGGATTTAGCTAAGGCATTGGCTAAGGAAAAATTTATATAAGGAGATGGAGATCAAGTTGTTAAGTGTGTCACTACATGTTTTCTTCATATGTGATTTGATATGAAACATGTTTGCACCAGGGATCAAGGAGAAGTTTCAAATATGGTAGATCTGAAAGTGTAGTAAAAACAAATTAATGCACTTCCTTGATTTGTTTATTCTTATAGCTAATAATAATAGATCTATGGATATAATGAATTTGTAATTTGAATATGTGACAATGAATTTTGCAGAATGGGAATTGTGTTTATAGTGAAAATTTTCAGATTTGTATGCAAGTTCGTTTATGAATTGTCGTGTACATACACAAAGTTGTTTCTAGGTAGTTTCTTATACAATCCTTCAAGCGTTTTTCAGTATGTTGAGATATGTACATGGGTGTCTCACAATATAAGCATGTATATACATTGTTATGCTAAATAACTATCACATATATTTTGAGTCATATCTGGTCAAGGTTTACAGTGTTTCTTGGTAATAATTATTGTTGTATGTCCTATTTGTTTTTGTATTTCAATGATGTCTCTATGATTTGTGTTTGACGGTGTTGGTTGAAATGATTATGGGTTAGAATACTTATTGTTAATGATGCCACATTGTGGTGATCTGTGATTGGTTCAGTGATCTATTATTGGTTCAATGATCTGTGATTGGTTTTGTACTTGCTTTAGTGAGTAGTTTAGTGTTACAATGAGCTAAATGATTCAATGTTTAGTAATCTAATATCTAAACATAGGTTTTATGCAGAGGAAGGGTGTACATATGCAAGCTCTATTAGGAATAGTTATGTATATATTCTGAAGTTTAGGATTTGGATTTAGTTCCTTGATGCTTCATAGGTTCAGTTGATTTATAGAGATTAAATGGTTCATATTTGTGTTTCAATATTTCAGTTGGGAGGTTGGTTTAGGCTTATTGTTTGTGTCAATCTAGTATCAAAATTTCATGAAAAGTTTCCTATAGTTTGTTTGATGATTTTTTGATCGGGGATCTAGTCTAAAACATTTTGAAAATTGGTCGAAAAAGAGCTCAAGGTTGCAACCTTGAGAAGGGGGATACAAGCTCCCTTCTAGTACTAGGAGTCGGTAAATGATATCATTGGGTTTTAGCTCCCCTCCAGTGGGTGCTAGAGAATGAGTGGAGGTTGTATCCTCCTGTAGATGGGTTCCTACATACTATTAAGAGTCTACACCATTATACAATGCAATGAATATTTTGTTGATATAATAAGAAAGAAGATAGAGACAACGACAGTGGTTGTTTTCTCCCACATTTAGGTTTCCACCTAAAATCCTTGTGTATTATGTGCGTTGTTTATGTCTTGTGATTTATCTATTCTTTACTTCGTTCTGGATGGTGAATGAATTAATAATGCACTGGTGAAGTTAACTCATTGATGAAATATTTTTTTTAAATTAAGTTAACTGGATATATGGTGTTTGCATTCAAAAGAGTTATGTACATATGTTGGTTGTAGGAAGAAAAGTATTGTATAGAATTGAAAATATGATGAAAATATAAAAATACTAATTCAACCCCCTAGTATTTATCGTAATAATTGGTACCATATCATATATCTTTAAAGAAGCTTGATCACTTAAAGGGACATCCATCAATATTGGTAAAGAGGGAGTATCTTCTATTAAGCCACATTTGTTTAATGTAACTAACTTTGTATTCTAAAGAGTAATAATGAGAGAATTTTTGGGTTGTGTTATATTCTTTCCATGAATATCCCCCCTTTGTTGTGTTGATGTACAATGGGGGGGTCACAGGGGGTTTGAGCGAGACAGTTAGCCCCCCTCTACACGGTCTGGGGTAGTGCTCCAGGGAATTTTTTTTTTTGGACCCATGGTTTTGTCCATGGTTTTGTGCATGGTTTTTGCACATGGCTTTAGGTGCGATGGTTTTTGGTCCATGGTATTGGATGGTTTGACATGTATATATATGTATTGTAACATTGAAAGGAACATAATGAAAAATCAATCTGGTAATCCTGATTTTGGGATCCTGGGGAAAATCTCTGTTTATATTTGTTTTATGTGTTATGCTCTCACCTTTATTTGTTTTCTATTTTAGAATTCATATGCAGGTAATCTATGTACATGGTTAAAACATACAAGCATATTTGCAGGCACTAGGATTTGATGTATGGGAAATCGTCGAATGTGGATATCAATATCCAACCTCCATTCCCATAGATGATGCAAGAAAGAAAAATTATGAGATCAATGCGAAGGTCGTAAATGCTATCTTGGAAGTTTGGCTAAATCAGAGTTTGTGAAAGTCATGTAGCTTAATACCAAAAAGGAAATATGGGATAAGCATGTCCAAAGCTATGAAGGTGATACTAAGGTAAAAAGTGCCAAACATCAAACATTTAGAATTTAGTATGAGACCCTTAGAATGCATGATGATGAAAGTATTGCAAGAATTTTCCTTAGAGTAGACGAGATTGTTAACTCAATGAGAAACCTCGATGACGAAATCAAATATTTTACTCTTGTTGAAAATATCTTAAGATCTCTAACCTCAAAGATCAGTTCCAAAGGATTTTCCATTGAAAAAATGTTGAACTTGAAGAATCCCACTATTGAACAGCTCCATGGGATCTTGATAGCTTATGAGATGAGAATAGGGGGTGTATCAGATTTAGAGAAGTGACATTCAAAGCCACAAACAATGGGAAACAAAAAGAAGAGCCTAAGGAAAGAAGTTATGTTTCAGATGAACAAGAAGCAAATTTTGTGAAGAAGCTTCAAGGAGGAACCAGAAGGCAGAAGGGTAAGCTTCCTTTTAAATGTTTTGACTATGGAAGATTAGGTCACTATGCCACTAAATGTCCATATAAAGAAAATCATGAGAAAGGGAAGAATGTTCCAAAGAAGAATGTTAAAATAAATAGTGAATATTCTTCCAATAATGATGATAATGAATCAATTTAGGATTTTCAATTACTTATGGCATTTGAAGAACAGTGTGCAGATGCGTCTGATGATGTCTTTATGGATCATTCTAGAACAAATTGATAGACCCAAGGTCATAAACATGAATCAAGAAAAGGAAATCAATATGTGTAAGGAAAACACGCTTGTTGAAGAAATAACTCACCTAAAGATTTGTCTAGAAGAAGCCAAATTAGTTGAGGAAACTTTGAAGAAACAAGTCCAGAAAAGGAAATCCATTGTAAAAGCTTAGAAATTGAAATTGTGAGTCTAAGAAAGGAACTTGAGAAAACAAAGGCTCTAAATCTAAGATTTGCTTAAGGATCTGAAACATTAGAAGAAAACATTAAAGTGCAGTGTTCCCCACTAATCAATGTAGGTCTTGTATATAATCCAAATTGAAATGGTGAAACATCAAAACCTATGAAATCCTTTGAAACAAGTACAAAAAGCTATTTCAATGCAATAAATGGAAGAAATCACAAGACTTAGCAAAATAATGAAGGATCAAATCTTTCTCATGCAAAACAACATTTCCATGAACAAAGGGAAAGATATTCAAGAAGGTATTATACTACTAGGTATTATTACTTCAATGGTCATTGCTTCACTTGTCACAACTTTGGTAACAAATATTTTCATTGTGTTGTTTATAAAATGATTATGACTACATAAGTAAGAAAACAACAAAATTGAATCAAGACAAAGAAATATTCTTGTAATGAATTCTCACTTGTTCAGAATGAAATTGAATGTTCTATTTGAAATAACTTTGGTGATGAATAAATTGAATGCATATGCAGGATTAAATCATATTATCAACATGAACATAAGACAATACCACCCAAGTTTTGGAAAAATAAAATTACTTATTCTAAAAATTGTGGTGTAGCATTGTATGTAGGATATCAAGAAAATCTACGGTACAATGACAACAGATGTTCAAAGCATATGGTAGGTGACAAAGAAAAGTTGTTTTTTTTAATGAAATTAAGAAAGAAAAGAATGTGATTGTTCATAGATATACAACCCTCGTTGAAAATCCATGTAAAAATATATAAGGCAATGGTCATGGGAAACATACTCCAAGTTGAATGGTGGGGAAAACATCCTACTGGGTGTTCATTTAGTTGTTATGGCTAAGGAAATTGGCAAAGGCAATGGAAATGGCTTTGGAAAGGATAAATGGCATTTTTGGCACATATATTTATGAAAATAATGGAAATTAGGAGAAAAGGAAGGTGAAAGGTCATAGGTTGCATGTGATGAGGAAATTGAAGTAAAATAATGGAAAGTGAAGAAAATAGAGGCCTCTTTGATAAAAAGGCTTCTCGGGAGCAGTGGGTAAGCTTGGTCAGTTTAGCTTTTGAGCCCTTTCCCTATTCTCTCTCTCATACTCTTATACACTTAAACTTTTCTTGGAGCACTCTTGGAGAGTGTGGCATACTTGGAGTTTTGGAGCAAGAAGTCAAAGGAAGAGCTAGAAAGTGTAAGAGAACATCGGGATCAACAACTACAACTAGATTTCTTTTCAGGTACCAAGTTGCATGTATGGTTTCCTTACTCGTTTTCACGTGCATGGAAAATGCATGTGGTTTCTTGGTTTTGATATGTCATTGGCATGTAGGATTGCCTAGATTGATAGTGGATTTTCCTAGCATTGCCATTTCCTAGATAACCATGGTGTTGTGGATTTATTTCCTTGTTTTTCTGGTTGGTTCTCATGTCTCCTTTAGCTTGGGTTGAGTTAATAGATCCTAGAGCCTTGGTTGGAAAAAGACTCTAGAGCCATGTAACAACTTGGGTTGAGTTATTAGTCCTAGAGCCTTGGTTGGACAAATCCTCTAGATCCCTTGGTGGGTTGAGTTACTAGTCTAGGAGCCTTGGTTAGAACAAACGTTATGGAGCCCTAGAAGGCTTGGGTAGAGACCAATATGGTGATGGTTTTGTGATGTAAGATCATGAGGTGGAATAATTATTTGATGGGTTGAGGTAGATGGCCTCTGAAAATACTGGATGGTTTTGGATTGATATGTTCTATGAGATCCCACATTCATGCATGGAATATGGCATGGGGTTGAATGGCTAAAGAGAGATTTGGCAAAACAATTCTATGGTTGGGTAGAACATGGTAATCCCATACCGGGTTGGAATTTGCATCATTAATGTTGGCTGCATGGGGCCTAACCCAGGTTAAGCATTAGTTATCCAAACAAATCCCAACACTACAGGCCCTTTTGGCATCAGCCCACGAAGTGAAAAATGAAGTCTCACCTGAAGTAGTATGGGGGGATGCTAGAACCAAGTTTCCATGCCCTGAGATGGTCATGATGTTGGTTTATACCCTTTGTTCCTGCTTTCACGTAGGTCGTTAAGTTCTATGACTCTGTTAGTCTAGCCCTTGATTCTAGCCTTCAGTACCTCCATGAAGGAGTATGATCGACCTTCGTGCAACCTTAGCCTGTGATCCAAGTACTTTCACGCTGCTATGACAATGTATTATACCGGTTCCCAAGTTATCTTTAGTGTTTTACTTATCTTAGTAAAAAATCACAGTTAGCGTTGTGTAATCTGATATTCTTACGTGCATTCATTTACCCAATATAATCACATATATTCGCGCATTACATAAAAATTGTAAATTAAACCCAAAACGCAATATAACCAGATGCATTAACAAGAAATAAAGATACAAAATTTGTTAAATACTTCTCTTTATTGATATCTCCAGATTATTACAGACCCTATCCACCCTACACACACAGTTGCAAGGGTCCGTGCACTAAGCTGAAGACTTCCACCATATCCTTTTGTGCACTCATCTGCAGAGCCTCTACCTATGCTAAGAAACAAAACCTAGACTTCTCTACCAAGACTCCAAGACTTGTCTTCTTAACTTCAGTTCACTTTTTCTCTTCTTAGAGCTTACTCACTTAGCTCTTTTTATATAATCCCATGGTCTGTGGACTAAGGGTAGATCTTTATAGCTGACTTTATACTTTACAAAATAAGGGCAGACAACCCTTTCTGACTCTCGACACCTTCACACTCTGTGACCACAAAATGCAGAGACTTTACAACTTTATTACACAATTGACCCAAAACATGGGCTTTTAGCCCCAAAACTATCCTTGGGGGATCTCTTTCTCAACAGGCCCCCAGCACAAACATCATGACTTGCCCTCGAGTCACTCTATAGGTGCAGAGATCTTAGCGTGAAGACTTCCCAGCTCAACCTATATGACCATAACCTCGACAATTCACTATGCAGTTACCTGCTTCTCTTCTTCAACCATCTACTAGGTCACTGCTTCTGAACTATTAGCCTAAAGCTTCTGCTAAGTTTCTTGCAAATTTTCAAGCTTTCCTTCAATAGAGACCATGATCACATAAGCCTCGTCCAACAAGGGCTTCAAGCATGCCTTCGGCACTACCTCCTTGTGTTGTGTTTCATCTAATTATTCTTTCAATTGCTTGGCCTCCTACATCTTTTCCAATCTCTTTGTGAGCACGACGATTTGAGTTGTACCTTTTACTTCGTCATAGCACTACTGCAATTCTCGTGCTTCTGTCTCTAGCCATTGTACATTAGCATCCTCCTGTAGGCTTGTCAAGACCTTAAACGACTATTTGAAAAGTTGTGTGCAGTTTTCTACTACACTGTCAACTACATCTATTGCCTCTGTGATAGTGGTTGCATGCTACTCCTTTAATTCTAGCGAAGTTGAAGGCTAGGACTTCAACTGTAATTTTGTGATCTTTAGGTTCATCTCTAACTGAATCCTAGCCATCTTTGTGTAAGCATCGCACAACCCTGCTATTAGCCTAAATCCTATGCTGAGTTGCTTGCAAATTCGCAAAATTTCCTTCAATAGAGATCATGACTACATAAGCCTCATCCAACCAGGGCTTCAAGCATGCCTTTAACACTGCCTCCTTGTGCTGCGCTGCATCTACCTGTTCTTTCAACTGCTTGGTCTCCTGCATTTTTTCGAGTCTCTACGTGAGTCAATGGTTTGATTTGTACATTTTACTTCGTCATAGTGTTGTTGCAATTTTCACGCTTTTGTCTCCAACCATTGTACATTAGGGTCCTCCTGTTGGCTCATCAGGACCTCGAACGGCTGTTTGGAAAGTTGTGTGTAGTCTACTACTACATTGTTGATTGTCGTTATTGCCTCTATGACAGCAGTTGCACCTGCTCCTTTACTTCTAGTGGAGTTGAAAACTAGGCCTTCAACTGTAATTCTATAATCTGTAGGTTCAGCTCCAGCTAAATCCTAGCCATCTTTGTGTGAGCATCGCACACCCCTATAGCAAGCTAGTGGATGTGCAACTCAACTGGTTCTTCCTTAGGAATGGCCAACTTCGGGACCATTTAGCATGCCTCCTCTACAACTTGAATTATACGCTTGTTTTGGTCAGTTACCTCGGTGACATCGACGATGGCTGAGTCTCGTTGTACGACCATCTTCTCATTGTTAATCCTCTACTCGTTAATCACCTCCAGAGCATAGTGCTCACGGGCCGTCAACTCCGTGACCACTCCATCCTACAATAGGTGGAGCACCTCACCATGGAGCACTGCTAGATTCAACCCCACTACCCTGAGGGCATTGATAGTGGGCCTATTAGCTTCATTCTCCATGGTTAGTGCTCCATCTGGGAGCACTATCACATTGGAGACCTTTGCACGTAGCATCTCGGTAGCTTCTAAAGTGTCGATAGCAAGGCTAGTGGACATTGTACCAGACTATGATGCGTGGGTCTGTAGCTCCTGCAAACTTGTCTGGATGGCCCCCAATATTAGTTGCTCCCGATGCTCAAATTTTTTGTAGGGCCTCCATGGTGACACCGCACACCGTGTTGCCAATGTCATTCAAATCACCCTCTTTGAGGGTGATTGCGTCCAACGATGTCTTAGTGGCCTTGAATTTATTCCTGAACCCTCCTTTCTCTTGTTCCCTTAGATGCTTGATGTGGGTAGACGTCGCTTGTGGGTTTACGTCATGATACTCTATTTTCTCATCTGTCTCTTCCTTTGTCTCAGGCGAAGGCGACCTCATGACCTTGTCAGAGCCCTACTCTGTTCCACCTATCTGCTTCTCCATCTATTGGGTGGCATTGTGCTCTACCTGAGCCTTATCAGTGGCCTCGTTCTTCCTCTTCTCAGCCAGTTACGCCATCTTGAGCTTGGCCTCCTCCTTCTTGCATTGTGCGGCAGACTTGCTTGCCCCCATTGCCAAATCTAATATAGTGCACCACTCTGCCAGCTAGCGATCAAGTACTGCATCAATGGTATCATCCGTTTCCAAGTAAGGCAAGTCATACCTTGTCTACATAAGGTCATTCCACGCCCTGATTGACACATGGTGAAAATCTACCTTGAACTCCGCATACCCTTGTAGGTAGGCAAACACAGTAGGCAACAATTGCGGTTTGCGATTGATAGCCATGCAGATTTTTGTCTCCATCAAGATCCATAATATCTTGTTATATTTGATGCACTATGCATCCTTGGTTACCCACAGTGAAGCATACTTCATGGCTTTTGGCAGGTCCTGTGCGACTGAGGGTAATTGGCTATCTTCTGGCAGCTACCATGCTACCAGCACAATCGACATCAAGAGCCACGCGTAGTGGAAGGTCTTGCTAAGATCCTGTGCCTCGAGATAGTTCACAAGGAACTCACTGCAAAGATAGTGTGCCCAATTAAACTAGATTCCATCGGCACGTTGAGCGGATAGCGCAATGACAGGTGCCGACACCTCATTTTCACGACAGTTCATCATCACCTTTCCTGCTGATATCTACATGGCCACCTTCACTGTAGCTTCACTGATACTTGAAATGGAATAGCCTCACGGTTTCTTCACAAGCTTAAATTTCTCCTTCATGGCCTCCATGAGGGCCTAGTTGCCACCTTTCCCACCAAACATCATGGCCAAATTTTCACCTATGTAGGGCAGCTATGTGGATCCTATGGATCAATCTATTGGTGATGGGTATTGGATCCTCCAGCCACAGACACCCATCATGCACCAAGCATAGCAGCTGCTTGATGACCAATATTATAATCGGGGTGCGGTTCTAGTGCGGTACCCATAGCAGGTTTAGCAGACTTGCCTTGTCTACTCCCCTGAGCCACTTCCGTAGCTCCAATGTAGTCATCCTAGTGGTTGTATAAATAATATGATGCATCTGCTGCTCGCTCACCAATTGTGGGAACTTCTCATGGTCAACAAACTCCTAGTATTCTGGTTTTAGCATAGGAACCCGCCCCAAGCATGGTCCTTCAAAGACAATCTCATATGGTAGTAGAGGGCTTTGTAAGGGGACTTTTCTCTCATTAATGTCTTTTGGCACCTTAGTCTTGCCCTTGCATAGAGGGATGTACTCAGGAAACTGAGTGATAGGGTCAGCACCCTGGACTTCAACTTCCTCCACGTCTATCCCCAAGTCCTCATCATCCATCGGGATGTCTTCGATTTCTTCCTCCTCTGGCTCCAGCACTGGTATCGCAGCCTACTTACCCTTTTAATCCTTCATACTCTCCTTGGTTGGGGTCGGCTTCGGTCTAGGTGTCTATGGTCATTTGGCAACTTCCACTAATACTTCTGCAACCTTCAGGCAGCTTCTTCTGCCTCCCTAACAAATTCCCACACAACCTCCTCAGCTCTCACTACTTTGGTGTCCATAGCTTCTTCAGGTGTCGACATGATGCTATTCAACAATTCTCGTGTCACCTCTGGTAATTTCTCAAATGCTGAACTCGCTATCAGAGCTTCAAAGAATTCTCATTTCATGCACGTCTAAGAGCTCAACAACCCAATTCTAAAAATGCCAAGTTTTTTTTGCTGAACAACCACTTGTAATTTATAGGGCATTTTGAATTCAAATTTGACCGTTCCCCCCACATTCGGTTCATTAATGCTAGATTGGCGGCATATTTTCAAGGATACGACCCATAAATTTTGTCTTAAATGTTGGCTGCCTGCTCCATTTGGCCACGTTTCTATTTTCAAATCATGAACATTGACTTTAACGGTCACTTTCCAGCTAACCTGTATGATTTATCCCTGGGTAGCACAGTTCCCTTCTCGCTGTTGTGAACCCCGTGACACTTCCTTGCTTTGCACAATCCTCCAATCGCATAGCTCCCCAATCCAGGAAATCTAGTTTATATTCCCATGCCTCCTTTCAGCTGCCTAGAGTCCTAAGACTATGCTACCCTCATATAGTCACATGAAAAGACCACTGGTGCATGGCTTCAATCAGCTGCCATTAACGTTTCCTAAGAAGGTATCTCCATTTAATTTAACTAACTGAACCATTCTACTGTCGGTAATCTCCTTAATGACATAGGGCCCTAACCAGTGCATTTTGAACTTCCCTAGAAATTTATCAAACTTAATGTCATATAACAAAACCAGATCATTTACCTTAAAGGCGCATAGCTTAAAGTGTTGATCATGCCATGTTTTTCTGCACTGCTTTTGGACCTATTGGTGAAATCCGGCTAGAAATCTCTCTTCCTTAACCTCAGCCAGGTATGCGAGCCTTTCTTCTTGCCCTCTGTTATCCTTCATACCTATGAGTGCTACTATGTGCATAATAGGCACAATGTATTCCATGGGCATCACTGCTTCAACACCATATACAAGCCTATAGGGTGTCTGTCCAGTCAACTTTTTGCATGTCATCCAATAGGCCCATAGTACTATGAGTATGAGCAGGTCTCAATCACTTCATTGTGCATTGTAAACCTTATTCAGTGCATTTTCTGGTACCTTATTGAATGCTTCCACCGTGTCATTAGCATGTGGGTGATAAGGCATTCTCTTTTGTTGATATACCTGAAATTCCTTTGTCAGTGTGTTGATAGTCTCATTCAGAAAGTGTGTACCACAATCACTCATCAAAATATTTGGACACCCAAATCGAGTCAGTATATACTCAAAGAGGAACTTCGTAGGATTCATGCCTGTGCAATCCTTCACAGTGTGTGCCTTCACCCATTGAGTCAAATACTCCATCGCAATGATAATGTATCGTGCTCCCATCTTCCTCCCTTGGGCCTAAATGGGTCCAAAAAACGTTATCGCCCATTTATGAAAGGGTTATAATGGCATCTATGGATTCAAAGGCATCTCATCCCTTAGCAATGGTTGGCCAGTCCTTTGACACACATCGCATGCCTTGCAGTAAGCTTTTGAGTCCTGATGGAGGGTTGGCCACCAAAACCCTGCACGTAGAATCTTCTACGTGGTTTCTCTTCCTACACAATGACCTCCTGTGACACCCCCATGAGCGTCTACAAGGACACTGCTCCTTTCAAACTCAAGTACATATCATCACAATATTTCATCAGACCTCATTTTATGTAAATGCCCAACAATGACAAAAAATCTTGTTGCACGTACCACTAACTCCTTCTTCTGTTTCATGGTGTAACCTTCCAGGGCAGTTCGCGTCATTAGGAAGTGTATGATGTCTTCAAAATGAGCATCCGTGATGCGCACTGCAAATAGCTTCGCCTCAAGCAATCCCTCCTCCAAATTAGTGGGCTATTCCCCTATTTCAATGTGTGACAGATGGTCTGGTCCCGCGTTCAATCATCTACGCTTCACAATAACCTCAAAATCATACTCCTCGAACAATGACAACCATATTCATATTCTCCCCCCCAATATAGGCTCATTGACCAGGTATTTCAACGCAGAACGATTTGTATACATCCTAAAATGTTTTCCCAGCAAATAGTGTCTAAACATTTGGAGAATGTATGCCATGGATAACCCTTCACGCTTGGTGGTGGAGTAGTTCTTCTCGGCCTTGGATAACCTCCTACTTGTGAACACTATAGGATGGTCCAACTCTCCTCCACGAGCCTGTGTAGTAGTGCTCCCAGCATTATACATGATGCGTCGACATGTACATGAAACTCTTTCTTCCAGTCCGAGAAGACTAAAATCGACGCAGTGACCATATTTTCTTTTAATACATCCAAGCTTTTCTTACAGTCCTCATTCCTTTAGAATGTGACATCCTTTTCCAACAACTTCTCCATAGGCACATTGATCTGGGCATAGCCCTTGATAAACTTCCTGTAATATCTAGAATGTCCTAAGGTTGCACGCAGCTGTTTCACACTCCTCGGCACTTCCAAGTTAAGTATCACTATGATCTTCACAGCATCTACCATTAGTCCCTATCTACAAACCACATGACCCAACGGAGTCCCAAAAGGAACACAAAACAAGCACTTCTTCATATTGAGCATGATCTAGTACCTTCGACAGGTATCTAGCATTAGGCACAAACTAGGGACATGGCATTTCACTAGTGCAAACAAAGTCCAATCATCAGAGTACACTTCCAAAAAATTATGAATAAATTCCTTCAATGAAGCAATGACTACGTGCGAAAAAATCATAGGCACATTCTTCAATTGGAAAGGCATTATAGTGTACTGAAAATTTCCCCACTCAGTCGAGAAGGTCATCTTGCTCCTACCCTCGGATGCAATTTTCATCTGATGGTACCTAGAGAACCCATCAGTGAAGGAATACACTTCCTCACCACCTGCATCATCCAATATCTCATCAATGAACGAAGTTAGGGAAGGATCATGTACACAAGTGTCATTCAACTTCCTAAGATCTACACATATCCTTATTTCATCCTTCTGCTTCTTTTCCTGTACGACCATTGAGCTTACCCCATCAGATTCTTCTATGGGCTCAATGATTCCTATCGAAGCATCTTGTCTAGATGTAAGTGGACCTTCTCCTTATACTTCGGATTGAGATGGTAAGGTCTTTGATTAACTAGCTTCACGTCAAGTTTTAACATGATCTTCATAATGCCCATGTCTCCTATTATCCCTTTTAGCTCCGTAAACTTGGTAGGGAACAAAACCTGGTATTCACGGAGCAATTCAGTGACCTTATCCACCATCGCATCATCCTAGTAATCTTCAGTATTTGGGAATTTGGGCTCTGCCTCTGTACCAATATTGACCTGTTTCGTTTTCACTGGCATGGTTATATCAATTGTCAATCTATAGTCCCTCAATCTCGTGGTGACCCTCTGTTTCAGGAATGCTAATCTTTCACGAATCCTCATCTTCTTCTTCAGCAGTCACATTATAACATTATGGCACATGGCTTAGCTGAGTAGTCCAATCGATTTGAATCAAATCCAAAGGATCCCGTGGTATCCTAAAGATTATTTATTTCACTTCTTGTAGCACTTTGTCAATATAGTCAAACCTCTCTTCAAAGCTAAATGTCATTATGAATCCTTTGTGCAGAATATCCCATTCATCTGTACCATGGTGAAGTTTTGTTTCCAAGTACCAGTTCATCGGGATGACATCCAAGGTATGACAGAACAAGTGCACCCATTCCGGTTGGAGCTTCACTCCATAAGCCTGAGCTCATTTGGCCAAGTGTGTGCGCAGATCATCCTTCCCATCATTCTTGTCTATCATTTGTACCTTCGGCTTCCCAAAGCGTGTGCACATCATCCTCCTATAGTTGTACCTATCATCAAAGCTACCCTTGTGTGTAACCCACCATCTTGCAGGTGTAGCGCATAGTGCCCAGTCCAAAGCCTGGAAACATTGCTTCTCGGGTACTTCACTCTCAAATGAATCTAGAAATACATCTACATCATTCAAGGCATCGTAAGTGCACTGGGCAGATTTCTTACCTATGACAACACAGAGCGCAACGACCGGGCCATCATGTTACAGCTTAGCATGGTTGCTTCATGTAGCTGATTTTTCCAACGCTCAAATTCTTCATTAGAGTCTAAGGTGCAGGAACTCTCGTGATCCAATGTAATTCATCCATCCATTGTTGGATTCAACCAATCTTGGTCTCACGCTGTTATCTTATATATGCATTCTGAATCGTCATTGTTTTCATAATCATGGACTGGTTCAGTATACTGTGATCCTTTAGTAGGATCAAGGGGTACTATTACGTGGAGCAATTTCTTCTCAAATATCATCTTTCACTTCTTTAGGTTGATTACCCCATTCATATGAGTAGCGCAATCAATGCCAAGGAGCACAGGGTAGGGGTTGCTAACGTCCACAATTTCTATTACTTCAAAGTCAGCCAACGCACTCGCACCTTCAATATATACAGTCACCCCCTGCAACCGTCCCATGGGGATGATCTTCTACTGATTTTCTATCCTTAACTGAATTGGAGACCACTCCAGGACGGATCTTCCCATCCACTCCCAAGTTTTCTTTGGTAAAATGTTAGTGTCTGACCCCATATCCAAAATAACCTGATCAATTTCATATTCTCCTATTTGTGCGATCAGTCTCATCTCTCATCTCGTCATCACTTTATCCTTACCAGTCTGTTGTACCATATGCTGTTCACCCGAAGTGTTTCCAGTGCATCTATTTATAAGCTCCTATAATCCCTTCACATCCTTGCTATCACGCAACAACTTCATGCAGGTTTCTAGAAAGGTTGTAAGCATAGAAGGGTCCATCTCCTATTCAGGCTTATCCTTGCTTCCCAAGGTATAGGCCTCACCGAAGCTCTTCTTTTCTTCCATGAAGGTTTTGCATGCGCGCTCTAAGTCAAACTCGGTGTCCTTTCCTAGAGCTTTGCGAAACCATGCATTATCTATGGGTTGTTTCTCGTTATCATCCCCTGATGAAATTCCACTTTGGAGCACTATAGTCACATCTAGATCCTCTTCGCGAGGCTTAGACCTCATCATCTGCAGGTTCTGAGATGGCTGAGGTGGTAGCGCTCCTTTCATGCGTATCCTTGCTATCAGCATAAGACATTCTTTTGTCTCATGATCAAACTGAGTACAATGTTTGCATGATGGTCAAGTAGGGTTAGTTCCTTCATGGGCATAGTGTCCTAGTCCTCTGCAATTGTAGCATATTAGCTATCCCCGACCTCTGCCAGGTCCTCCTCTACCTCGGCCTCGTTCGCACCCGTGAAATGCTATCCATGCCATCCCTGCGCTCTGGTCAAGGGGCCACGTTTCTGCCTAAACCCTATAGGTGGGAGTTCTATCCATCATCAATTCATAACTTTTATAGTTGCACTCATCATACCCTACTGACCTATAGAAGTTACAAATAACTTTTTGCAGTGTTCGTACAAACTTCTACAGCAAATGACAGCTATCTGTCGTATGTTTCCATGGTACCTGACATATAATGCACCACAACAGAGGCCCCACACTTAGTCTTTCTTGAGCTTTCGACCTCAAAGGAATCATTCCTCGTCCTGCGATATAGTTCACAAAGACCGGGAAATGGTCTTTGTTATGCCCATGACCTTTACATTTTAGGCACCATACCTCTTCGTGCACCTCCGGTCGAACTGTTCTATCCTGCTTCAAACCTTTCATTTCAAGGAAAAGATTTTGCAACTGTGCATGGATCTGTTGAACACTAGATTTGAATCCTGCATCGATATTTCATGCAGTCTCATTGCAATATCCAAGGCCTCTGCCTGAGTCGTAATATTTTGTTGTGACGTCGCAACCCTTAGGTGTGGTAGGAGTGAAGCCACAAACCACTCACGGTGTTGTCCATCTGTTAAGTTTATATTAGCTTCGTATATTTTACATTTCAACTTCTGATCGAACTCCCAAGGTGTCTCTCTTGGTTTCATCACAATTTCCTTGAACCCCATAATTGATTTTGCCTTAGATTTAGGCCTACTAAACTCTTTACTCAGTGTAATTTGGATGTTTACTACCCTAGTGTTTAGTTTATCATTGGAGTACCTGATGTACCAGGTTAGTGCATGATCCTGCAAAGCACTAACCAATGTTGCATTCTTCATGTGATCATCTAGAATGCCCTAAACTTCCCATACAGCTTTCACGATGAACCAAAACTAGTGCGCATCCTAATTTCCTAAGCCTTTAAATAAAGGCAGCTTTATTGAATTTTCCATGGTGAATTGCAGTGGAGGTGGGGGAGGTATGGGTAATGTCACAGGTGATGGTGGTGAAGTTGGAGTTGGCATGGGTGGAGGTGGCAGTTGCAGGAATCCTTAACTTATTAATTGAATTTCACTTCCTGGAGCAGCTTGCGCTACTCCCTCTTTGTCACCCAATGGAGGTGAAATCAATGGACTATATTCAAGACCCTTTCTTCCATCGTTCTCACAAGTCTTTCCACTTCGCGTAGCTTTGAACATCAAGGTAGCTGCATAACCTGTTTTTTGCACAATAACATCTTAATCCAGGTATTCAAATACTTCAAGCACTTAACTCGCAGACCTTTGAAAAAATGTTGCTCTTCCTTGCTGTAGCTAACTAAGGTGTCAACCGTGAATTCAATCACAAATCCTCCTATGATGTGATCGAGCCAATGATTGTCAGCACATGAGATCTTATCCTCAAAGGCTTCTAGTCTCTGTACTAACTCCATGGTCCAGAAAATAGGGCTATCAAGTCTCCACCTTCCTTGGCTATCCGCTAGCTTTGCGATCCACTCGTATAACTCAACCGAAAAGGAACAAGAAAATATCTCATGGATTTCTATATATAGGTACATGTCAAACCATTTTTCCTTCATTAGCTGCAAATTTCTATTCTCTTACGTTGCCAATTTGTGGATCTCCCTATCTAACCAGTCTTCGATCTCTTTCTTAGTTGGATTCCAGTGATACGATATGACACATCTATCATGGAGACTCTGATCCCAACAATGAAACCATTTTTTGGCTACGTGGGATCTGACCCAGGTTCAACATTAGTTAGCCAAACAAATCCCTACACTATTGGCCCTTTCGGCATCAGCCCATGCAATGTGGACCAAAATCTCACCTGAAGCAGTATGGGGGATGTTGGAGCCAAGTTTCCGCACCCTGAGATGGTTGTGATTTCAGCTTATACCCTCCGTTCATTATTTCGTGTAGGTCATTAAGTTCTAGGGCTCTGTTAGTCTAGCCCTTTATTCTGGCCTTTGGTACCTCCGCGAAGGAGTATGATCAACCTTCATGCAGCCTTAGCCTATGATCCAAGTACTTTCATGTTACTATGGCAGTGTATTATACCAATTCCCATGTTATCTTAAGTGTTTTATTTATATTACTAAAAAATCATAGTTAGCATCGCGTAATTTAATATTCTTAATTGCATTCATTTTTCCATTATAATCACATATATTCGCACATTACATAAACATTGTAAATTAAACCCAAAATGCAATATAACCAGATGCACTAATAGGAAATAAAGACACAAAATTTGTAGAACACTTCCCATTATTGATATCTCCATATTATTACAGACTCTTTCTTCCCTGCGCACACAGCTACAGGGGTCCACGCACTTAGCTGCGGAATTCCACCCTGGGCCTCTGTGCAGTCAGCTGCATAGCCTCTACCTACACTAAGACCTGAAACTTAGACTTTTCTACCAAGACTCCAAGACTTGTCTTTTTAACTTCACTTAACCTTTTCTCTTCTTAGAGCTTACTCACTTAGCTCTTTTTATACAATCCCATGGTTTGCAGACCATGGGTAGCTCTTTATAGCCGACGTTACACTTTACAAAATAAGGGTGGACAACCCTTTATGACTCTTGACGCCTTCACACTCTGTGACCACAAAATGTGGAGACTTTACAACTTTATTACACAATTGACCCAAAACATAGGTTTTTAGCCCCAAAACTATCCTTGGTGAATCTCGTTCCCAACAATTAATACGACATTATTTCTCCTTGTTATCTCAGGAGTATTCTACTAGTTTATATGTGGATTTTATGGTTGTTGTTTCCTTGGTATTCTGTTGTTATTATGTTGGTTATGAATACGTATTATGATGGTGGCTATGTATGGCTCCCATCATGTTTTTAGTTGTATATGAATTAATAATGTATCTATGACCTAATGGATGAAATTGTAGCTAATGTGATAAGGAAACAATGCCTCATAGTGAATCTCAAATAAGTATAAGACCCCTATGCTTAGATCTGTCATTTACACCTATAGATTGCATTGATGCCAAGTGTTTGATAGAATTTCAATCCCAGTTTGGGATGGTTAGGCCTAGTCCTGGAGATAAAAAAAAATTGTTAGTCTTTCCTTGATGTGTTTAATTGATTATGGAAGTTACAACAAGTTCTAGGAAGTGGTTGGAATTATGGACTTGAAAAGTGCCTTAAAATCCTCAAACTCTGCTATAGGTCTACTGGAAATAGTCAATGGATGCAAGTATGAAGCCTTGTGGGAGCATCCAAAGCCCTCTAGAGGTTTGCATGCCCATAGCATGGGAGTGTCCAGAGGTCAAGAGGTATAAAACCTCAGTAGGACTTAGGGGATGGTTAGCGGAAAGATTAGGATGGTTCTTAGGAGTCCTATTGTTGACATTGAATATCTGCATGGTGTGTTTCCCCCAATTTCACTTCCTTAATGTTACTTAGGAAGTCGAATCATATCATAGTGGCCGCTCGTCACATGTTTACACTGGTTGGTCGGTTACTTGGGTAGATGTGGGAGGAGGGCATTACATAGTGGCATTAGAGCATGATTTACCCCTCGGACTAGATGGGCATTGTGATTGCACTCACGTCGGTTGCATAGGTGTTCATTATGCTTATTACATTTGCATGGTGTTGATCATGGTTGTAGTGATGTCATCATATGAAGGTTGATGGTGTTGAGGGGTGTGTCATCATGGGTGTATGGTTGTATATGATTTTGTTATGAATGTCAGTGTCTATATGTTGTTATGCATGCATTTTCATGGTGAAGGTTCTTGTGCATGAAGTAATTGTCTATAATAAGGTCATCATGATGATATTGGTTTTTTATGATTTTGATATGCTGGCTGAGATAGAGCACGAGATGCAGATCATCAAAGTGAAGTTGTCGCATTGGACAAAGAGGGAAGAGCATGTCGTCATACATATTTGTATGTTGGGCATGCAGGTATTTAGGTTAAGGATTGTTATATGCATCATGGTATGTGTATGTCTTTCATTCTATTGATGTTATGGTTACATTCATGAAAGATGCTAGTTGATTAGTGTATTCATATGCATGTGTCGTATAGTCATGAATGAGAGTAACATGTGGTTGTATGCATTTCTTTTTGTTTTTTATGTTAGATAACTAGATGCTTAGGTAATATGTTCTTTATGAGCATGATATATATTTTGTTATTGTTATATGCTAGTAAATTGATGAGTAGGGTTATTACATATTGATCTTGATGTTATATGTATCATACTAATTTGGATTACTCTATGCAAATGGTTAAGGTTATGACATTTAGGTATGAGTTAATATGTTGTGATATTATGGCATACTAATCTATACTGATCACACATACGTGAATTTTATGTAAGAATGACAAATGTTTATGAGCTTATGATGTGAACAAGTTAGTTAGTTATTTTTATTGATATCATGATCTTATTTGTGCTTGAGTTGATGTGTTGTAAATTTATATCGTACTAACTAGATTGATTGTGTAGACAATATATCCTCCCCTAAGATACATTAAGGTATGAGTTTGCTTATGCCGTATATTTGGTACTTGACTGTTTCATTATGTCATCTATTTGGTGTTAGAGTGTTTGGTGTCTATTATGATGTCTAGTTGATTTATTTAACATGATATGTTGCAAGTAGGTTGAATGTTTTATGAATTTCATAATTGAATATATGTTCAAATGATCTTGTTTTAAGATGGTCATACTCACACATATATGTTTAGATAGTTGATATGTACTTGAGTGTAAGTACATGATAGTTGTAGCATTATATCTAATGACTATGAGTTGACTATGGATTACAACATGATTGTTAGTATTGGTAAAGGTTGATTTCAAATTGATAGATATGATTGTCTTGATATTTGGAATGTGTGGTTGACATGTGTAAACAGTTGCAGGAAACATGCTTGGTATTAGTGTGACAAGGTAACAATTGATGTGTTTATATAACTAACAGTTCAGTGATGTGACAGTACATAGTAAGCCTCTATTTAAACAAGGTTAAAAGGTAAAACAAATGAATTGTGTATAACATTTTGTGTCTAGTTATAGCTAGATCTATCAAAGGAATTAGGGTCCCTTGAGAGATGGCATGGATGTGCTCAGCTGCAAGACAACATGCTTTCTACAGAAAGCTAAGGTAACTTGTGTATTGTTATTTTTCTTTATGCACGGATAGTTGTGTA
>APFE030393342.1:15150-64863 GCA_000404065.3 Pinus taeda | reverse complement strand
AAATAGCTTCGCCTCAAGCAATCCCTCCTCCAAATTAGTGGGCTATTCCCCTATTTCAATGTGTGACAGATGGTCTGGTCCCGCGTTCAATCATCTACGCTTCACAATAACCTCAAAATCATACTCCTCGAACAATGACAACCATATTCATATTCTCCCCCCCAATATAGGCTCATTGACCAGGTATTTCAACGCAGAACGATTTGTATACATCCTAAAATGTTTTCCCAGCAAATAGTGTCTAAACATTTGGAGAATGTATGCCATGGATAACCCTTCACGCTTGGTGGTGGAGTAGTTCTTCTCGGCCTTGGATAACCTCCTACTTGTGAACACTATAGGATGGTCCAACTCTCCTCCACGAGCCTGTGTAGTAGTGCTCCCAGCATTATACATGATGCGTCGACATGTACATGAAACTCTTTCTTCCAGTCCGAGAAGACTAAAATCGACGCAGTGACCATATTTTCTTTTAATACATCCAAGCTTTTCTTACAGTCCTCATTCCTTTAGAATGTGACATCCTTTTCCAACAACTTCTCCATAGGCACATTGATCTGGGCATAGCCCTTGATAAACTTCCTGTAATATCTAGAATGTCCTAAGGTTGCACGCAGCTGTTTCACACTCCTCGGCACTTCCAAGTTAAGTATCACTATGATCTTCACAGCATCTACCATTAGTCCCTATCTACAAACCACATGACCCAACGGAGTCCCAAAAGGAACACAAAACAAGCACTTCTTCATATTGAGCATGATCTAGTACCTTCGACAGGTATCTAGCATTAGGCACAAACTAGGGACATGGCATTTCACTAGTGCAAACAAAGTCCAATCATCAGAGTACACTTCCAAAAAATTATGAATAAATTCCTTCAATGAAGCAATGACTACGTGCGAAAAAATCATAGGCACATTCTTCAATTGGAAAGGCATTATAGTGTACTGAAAATTTCCCCACTCAGTCGAGAAGGTCATCTTGCTCCTACCCTCGGATGCAATTTTCATCTGATGGTACCTAGAGAACCCATCAGTGAAGGAATACACTTCCTCACCACCTGCATCATCCAATATCTCATCAATGAACGAAGTTAGGGAAGGATCATGTACACAAGTGTCATTCAACTTCCTAAGATCTACACATATCCTTATTTCATCCTTCTGCTTCTTTTCCTGTACGACCATTGAGCTTACCCCATCAGATTCTTCTATGGGCTCAATGATTCCTATCGAAGCATCTTGTCTAGATGTAAGTGGACCTTCTCCTTATACTTCGGATTGAGATGGTAAGGTCTTTGATTAACTAGCTTCACGTCAAGTTTTAACATGATCTTCATAATGCCCATGTCTCCTATTATCCCTTTTAGCTCCGTAAACTTGGTAGGGAACAAAACCTGGTATTCACGGAGCAATTCAGTGACCTTATCCACCATCGCATCATCCTAGTAATCTTCAGTATTTGGGAATTTGGGCTCTGCCTCTGTACCAATATTGACCTGTTTCGTTTTCACTGGCATGGTTATATCAATTGTCAATCTATAGTCCCTCAATCTCGTGGTGACCCTCTGTTTCAGGAATGCTAATCTTTCACGAATCCTCATCTTCTTCTTCAGCAGTCACATTATAACATTATGGCACATGGCTTAGCTGAGTAGTCCAATCGATTTGAATCAAATCCAAAGGATCCCGTGGTATCCTAAAGATTATTTATTTCACTTCTTGTAGCACTTTGTCAATATAGTCAAACCTCTCTTCAAAGCTAAATGTCATTATGAATCCTTTGTGCAGAATATCCCATTCATCTGTACCATGGTGAAGTTTTGTTTCCAAGTACCAGTTCATCGGGATGACATCCAAGGTATGACAGAACAAGTGCACCCATTCCGGTTGGAGCTTCACTCCATAAGCCTGAGCTCATTTGGCCAAGTGTGTGCGCAGATCATCCTTCCCATCATTCTTGTCTATCATTTGTACCTTCGGCTTCCCAAAGCGTGTGCACATCATCCTCCTATAGTTGTACCTATCATCAAAGCTACCCTTGTGTGTAACCCACCATCTTGCAGGTGTAGCGCATAGTGCCCAGTCCAAAGCCTGGAAACATTGCTTCTCGGGTACTTCACTCTCAAATGAATCTAGAAATACATCTACATCATTCAAGGCATCGTAAGTGAGCAGCAAGGAAAATTTTAAGGATGGAAATTTTTCTTGAAGTTTAGAAACATTGGCGAATCTCATTAATCCCTAATATGCAAACTATAAAATGTTTATTGATATATTTGTAAAATTATTCAAATTTATAATGATTTTATATAGAATCTCTATATAATGTTGGCGATTTTAAAGGTAAAATAATTTTATATTCTAAAATTTTGGCGAATCACCTTTTATAAAAATTGGAAATTAGCGAATCTTTTTGTGGAAAAATCATGGAAAATTAGCCCACTGGGCGAACATTAGCCCCTAAAATTTTCCATGGTGGGCAGATTTCTTACCTATGACAACACAGAGCGCAACGACCGGGCCATCATGTTACAGCTTAGCATGGTTGCTTCATGTAGCTGATTTTTCCAACGCTCAAATTCTTCATTAGAGTCTAAGGTGCAGGAACTCTCGTGATCCAATGTAATTCATCCATCCATTGTTGGATTCAACCAATCTTGGTCTCACGCTGTTATCTTATATATGCATTCTGAATCGTCATTGTTTTCATAATCATGGACTGGTTCAGTATACTGTGATCCTTTAGTAGGATCAAGGGGTACTATTACGTGGAGCAATTTCTTCTCAAATATCATCTTTCACTTCTTTAGGTTGATTACCCCATTCATATGAGTAGCGCAATCAATGCCAAGGAGCACAGGGTAGGGGTTGCTAACGTCCACAATTTCTATTACTTCAAAGTCAGCCAACGCACTCGCACCTTCAATATATACAGTCACCCCCTGCAACCGTCCCATGGGGATGATCTTCTACTGATTTTCTATCCTTAACTGAATTGGAGACCACTCCAGGACGGATCTTCCCATCCACTCCCAAGTTTTCTTTGGTAAAATGTTAGTGTCTGACCCCATATCCAAAATAACCTGATCAATTTCATATTCTCCTATTTGTGCGATCAGTCTCATCTCTCATCTCGTCATCACTTTATCCTTACCAGTCTGTTGTACCATATGCTGTTCACCCGAAGTGTTTCCAGTGCATCTATTTATAAGCTCCTATAATCCCTTCACATCCTTGCTATCACGCAACAACTTCATGCAGGTTTCTAGAAAGGTTGTAAGCATAGAAGGGTCCATCTCCTATTCAGGCTTATCCTTGCTTCCCAAGGTATAGGCCTCACCGAAGCTCTTCTTTTCTTCCATGAAGGTTTTGCATGCGCGCTCTAAGTCAAACTCGGTGTCCTTTCCTAGAGCTTTGCGAAACCATGCATTATCTATGGGTTGTTTCTCGTTATCATCCCCTGATGAAATTCCACTTTGGAGCACTATAGTCACATCTAGATCCTCTTCGCGAGGCTTAGACCTCATCATCTGCAGGTTCTGAGATGGCTGAGGTGGTAGCGCTCCTTTCATGCGTATCCTTGCTATCAGCATAAGACATTCTTTTGTCTCATGATCAAACTGAGTACAATGTTTGCATGATGGTCAAGTAGGGTTAGTTCCTTCATGGGCATAGTGTCCTAGTCCTCTGCAATTGTAGCATATTAGCTATCCCCGACCTCTGCCAGGTCCTCCTCTACCTCGGCCTCGTTCGCACCCGTGAAATGCTATCCATGCCATCCCTGCGCTCTGGTCAAGGGGCCACGTTTCTGCCTAAACCCTATAGGTGGGAGTTCTATCCATCATCAATTCATAACTTTTATAGTTGCACTCATCATACCCTACTGACCTATAGAAGTTACAAATAACTTTTTGCAGTGTTCGTACAAACTTCTACAGCAAATGACAGCTATCTGTCGTATGTTTCCATGGTACCTGACATATAATGCACCACAACAGAGGCCCCACACTTAGTCTTTCTTGAGCTTTCGACCTCAAAGGAATCATTCCTCGTCCTGCGATATAGTTCACAAAGACCGGGAAATGGTCTTTGTTATGCCCATGACCTTTACATTTTAGGCACCATACCTCTTCGTGCACCTCCGGTCGAACTGTTCTATCCTGCTTCAAACCTTTCATTTCAAGGAAAAGATTTTGCAACTGTGCATGGATCTGTTGAACACTAGATTTGAATCCTGCATCGATATTTCATGCAGTCTCATTGCAATATCCAAGGCCTCTGCCTGAGTCGTAATATTTTGTTGTGACGTCGCAACCCTTAGGTGTGGTAGGAGTGAAGCCACAAACCACTCACGGTGTTGTCCATCTGTTAAGTTTATATTAGCTTCGTATATTTTACATTTCAACTTCTGATCGAACTCCCAAGGTGTCTCTCTTGGTTTCATCACAATTTCCTTGAACCCCATAATTGATTTTGCCTTAGATTTAGGCCTACTAAACTCTTTACTCAGTGTAATTTGGATGTTTACTACCCTAGTGTTTAGTTTATCATTGGAGTACCTGATGTACCAGGTTAGTGCATGATCCTGCAAAGCACTAACCAATGTTGCATTCTTCATGTGATCATCTAGAATGCCCTAAACTTCCCATACAGCTTTCACGATGAACCAAAACTAGTGCGCATCCTAATTTCCTAAGCCTTTAAATAAAGGCAGCTTTATTGAATTTTCCATGGTGAATTGCAGTGGAGGTGGGGGAGGTATGGGTAATGTCACAGGTGATGGTGGTGAAGTTGGAGTTGGCATGGGTGGAGGTGGCAGTTGCAGGAATCCTTAACTTATTAATTGAATTTCACTTCCTGGAGCAGCTTGCGCTACTCCCTCTTTGTCACCCAATGGAGGTGAAATCAATGGACTATATTCAAGACCCTTTCTTCCATCGTTCTCACAAGTCTTTCCACTTCGCGTAGCTTTGAACATCAAGGTAGCTGCATAACCTGTTTTTTGCACAATAACATCTTAATCCAGGTATTCAAATACTTCAAGCACTTAACTCGCAGACCTTTGAAAAAATGTTGCTCTTCCTTGCTGTAGCTAACTAAGGTGTCAACCGTGAATTCAATCACAAATCCTCCTATGATGTGATCGAGCCAATGATTGTCAGCACATGAGATCTTATCCTCAAAGGCTTCTAGTCTCTGTACTAACTCCATGGTCCAGAAAATAGGGCTATCAAGTCTCCACCTTCCTTGGCTATCCGCTAGCTTTGCGATCCACTCGTATAACTCAACCGAAAAGGAACAAGAAAATATCTCATGGATTTCTATATATAGGTACATGTCAAACCATTTTTCCTTCATTAGCTGCAAATTTCTATTCTCTTACGTTGCCAATTTGTGGATCTCCCTATCTAACCAGTCTTCGATCTCTTTCTTAGTTGGATTCCAGTGATACGATATGACACATCTATCATGGAGACTCTGATCCCAACAATGAAACCATTTTTTGGCTACGTGGGATCTGACCCAGGTTCAACATTAGTTAGCCAAACAAATCCCTACACTATTGGCCCTTTCGGCATCAGCCCATGCAATGTGGACCAAAATCTCACCTGAAGCAGTATGGGGGATGTTGGAGCCAAGTTTCCGCACCCTGAGATGGTTGTGATTTCAGCTTATACCCTCCGTTCATTATTTCGTGTAGGTCATTAAGTTCTAGGGCTCTGTTAGTCTAGCCCTTTATTCTGGCCTTTGGTACCTCCGCGAAGGAGTATGATCAACCTTCATGCAGCCTTAGCCTATGATCCAAGTACTTTCATGTTACTATGGCAGTGTATTATACCAATTCCCATGTTATCTTAAGTGTTTTATTTATATTACTAAAAAATCATAGTTAGCATCGCGTAATTTAATATTCTTAATTGCATTCATTTTTCCATTATAATCACATATATTCGCACATTACATAAACATTGTAAATTAAACCCAAAATGCAATATAACCAGATGCACTAATAGGAAATAAAGACACAAAATTTGTAGAACACTTCCCATTATTGATATCTCCATATTATTACAGACTCTTTCTTCCCTGCGCACACAGCTACAGGGGTCCACGCACTTAGCTGCGGAATTCCACCCTGGGCCTCTGTGCAGTCAGCTGCATAGCCTCTACCTACACTAAGACCTGAAACTTAGACTTTTCTACCAAGACTCCAAGACTTGTCTTTTTAACTTCACTTAACCTTTTCTCTTCTTAGAGCTTACTCACTTAGCTCTTTTTATACAATCCCATGGTTTGCAGACCATGGGTAGCTCTTTATAGCCGACGTTACACTTTACAAAATAAGGGTGGACAACCCTTTATGACTCTTGACGCCTTCACACTCTGTGACCACAAAATGTGGAGACTTTACAACTTTATTACACAATTGACCCAAAACATAGGTTTTTAGCCCCAAAACTATCCTTGGTGAATCTCGTTCCCAACAATTAATACGACATTATTTCTCCTTGTTATCTCAGGAGTATTCTACTAGTTTATATGTGGATTTTATGGTTGTTGTTTCCTTGGTATTCTGTTGTTATTATGTTGGTTATGAATACGTATTATGATGGTGGCTATGTATGGCTCCCATCATGTTTTTAGTTGTATATGAATTAATAATGTATCTATGACCTAATGGATGAAATTGTAGCTAATGTGATAAGGAAACAATGCCTCATAGTGAATCTCAAATAAGTATAAGACCCCTATGCTTAGATCTGTCATTTACACCTATAGATTGCATTGATGCCAAGTGTTTGATAGAATTTCAATCCCAGTTTGGGATGGTTAGGCCTAGTCCTGGAGATAAAAAAAAATTGTTAGTCTTTCCTTGATGTGTTTAATTGATTATGGAAGTTACAACAAGTTCTAGGAAGTGGTTGGAATTATGGACTTGAAAAGTGCCTTAAAATCCTCAAACTCTGCTATAGGTCTACTGGAAATAGTCAATGGATGCAAGTATGAAGCCTTGTGGGAGCATCCAAAGCCCTCTAGAGGTTTGCATGCCCATAGCATGGGAGTGTCCAGAGGTCAAGAGGTATAAAACCTCAGTAGGACTTAGGGGATGGTTAGCGGAAAGATTAGGATGGTTCTTAGGAGTCCTATTGTTGACATTGAATATCTGCATGGTGTGTTTCCCCCAATTTCACTTCCTTAATGTTACTTAGGAAGTCGAATCATATCATAGTGGCCGCTCGTCACATGTTTACACTGGTTGGTCGGTTACTTGGGTAGATGTGGGAGGAGGGCATTACATAGTGGCATTAGAGCATGATTTACCCCTCGGACTAGATGGGCATTGTGATTGCACTCACGTCGGTTGCATAGGTGTTCATTATGCTTATTACATTTGCATGGTGTTGATCATGGTTGTAGTGATGTCATCATATGAAGGTTGATGGTGTTGAGGGGTGTGTCATCATGGGTGTATGGTTGTATATGATTTTGTTATGAATGTCAGTGTCTATATGTTGTTATGCATGCATTTTCATGGTGAAGGTTCTTGTGCATGAAGTAATTGTCTATAATAAGGTCATCATGATGATATTGGTTTTTTATGATTTTGATATGCTGGCTGAGATAGAGCACGAGATGCAGATCATCAAAGTGAAGTTGTCGCATTGGACAAAGAGGGAAGAGCATGTCGTCATACATATTTGTATGTTGGGCATGCAGGTATTTAGGTTAAGGATTGTTATATGCATCATGGTATGTGTATGTCTTTCATTCTATTGATGTTATGGTTACATTCATGAAAGATGCTAGTTGATTAGTGTATTCATATGCATGTGTCGTATAGTCATGAATGAGAGTAACATGTGGTTGTATGCATTTCTTTTTGTTTTTTATGTTAGATAACTAGATGCTTAGGTAATATGTTCTTTATGAGCATGATATATATTTTGTTATTGTTATATGCTAGTAAATTGATGAGTAGGGTTATTACATATTGATCTTGATGTTATATGTATCATACTAATTTGGATTACTCTATGCAAATGGTTAAGGTTATGACATTTAGGTATGAGTTAATATGTTGTGATATTATGGCATACTAATCTATACTGATCACACATACGTGAATTTTATGTAAGAATGACAAATGTTTATGAGCTTATGATGTGAACAAGTTAGTTAGTTATTTTTATTGATATCATGATCTTATTTGTGCTTGAGTTGATGTGTTGTAAATTTATATCGTACTAACTAGATTGATTGTGTAGACAATATATCCTCCCCTAAGATACATTAAGGTATGAGTTTGCTTATGCCGTATATTTGGTACTTGACTGTTTCATTATGTCATCTATTTGGTGTTAGAGTGTTTGGTGTCTATTATGATGTCTAGTTGATTTATTTAACATGATATGTTGCAAGTAGGTTGAATGTTTTATGAATTTCATAATTGAATATATGTTCAAATGATCTTGTTTTAAGATGGTCATACTCACACATATATGTTTAGATAGTTGATATGTACTTGAGTGTAAGTACATGATAGTTGTAGCATTATATCTAATGACTATGAGTTGACTATGGATTACAACATGATTGTTAGTATTGGTAAAGGTTGATTTCAAATTGATAGATATGATTGTCTTGATATTTGGAATGTGTGGTTGACATGTGTAAACAGTTGCAGGAAACATGCTTGGTATTAGTGTGACAAGGTAACAATTGATGTGTTTATATAACTAACAGTTCAGTGATGTGACAGTACATAGTAAGCCTCTATTTAAACAAGGTTAAAAGGTAAAACAAATGAATTGTGTATAACATTTTGTGTCTAGTTATAGCTAGATCTATCAAAGGAATTAGGGTCCCTTGAGAGATGGCATGGATGTGCTCAGCTGCAAGACAACATGCTTTCTACAGAAAGCTAAGGTAACTTGTGTATTGTTATTTTTCTTTATGCACGGATAGTTGTGTATTTACGGAAGTATGATGTAGGGGATTGCATGGTAAAAGAGACTATCATCAAATATTGAAGAAGGCTCATGTTGAATTCCCTTGAAAGAACTAGGAACCATGGGGATTGAGTCATGGCATGTGTTGTCAGTCCTGTGCTTTTGGGATCTTGTTGATTTGTTGTGCTTGATTGCGGTTTTGTTTGGGTCTTGTGAATGGCTATACAACATTGTTTGCGGTGTCATATTGTTATTGATTTTCATGGTTCTCTTGTTGTTTTTTTCTTATCTTGCCTTTTATGTTTTGAGTCTTTGGAATTGGTTGGGAAAAGAGGAAAGTTAATGGAGCTAGAGGAGAGATGAATGAAAATTAGCAGGTAATTTAAGACCTAGAGGAAGCTTGGTGAATTTATAAGGGTAGTTGAAGGCAAGAGTATGACAACCATCTAGATTAGTTAGGTCCAATGGTGTAAATGGAGAATGGAAGGATAGTGATTGGAAAGGTAATCAAGAAAGAAAAAGGTGAATGGATTTGGGGCATCATATGCCATGGCTATGTTTGAAACTATTTTTCTCGTTGTTGCACATGTGTTTCACGAATAAAGGGAGTTCTCTTCACCTTGACCTTATAATATCTAGTAATTATGTTGTGATCATGATTATGCTGATGTCTATATATGGTGTATACATGTATGTATATATGTATGTCATGTCTTACAAGGTCAACATGGATCATTATTATTAATGTTAATATTTATATCGATATATATGTATGTATGTATATTGTTGTCTAATAGGGTCATTAGGAATCATTCTTGTGGAGGAATGATTTCTTATGCAGGTGAATGACACAAAGAGATTCTTGGTTTATGAGGAATCAAGTGGAAGTGTATTCATGACAAATATATGAGGTCAGTATCATGTGGTTATGAGTTGATATTATGTTATTATATTATGTCTATGTTATGGACAGGCTATACTGAGGGATACATTAGCGAAATGAAAGCATTGTATTCTATGGGATGTTGGGATAATAGTGGATGGTAGAGAGACACTAGAAACAAGGTTGATTAGTAGAGACAATGTGTTTTTGGAAGCGTTATACTATTTTTGTGCATATGTTGTATATGTTGTACATGTTGCATCTATGATGTTGTATGCATGCGGTGTTGTGCATATATAGTGTGTGTACATGTTGTTTATGTAATGTTATGTACATGGTGGTACATATAGTGTTGTGTGAATTTTGCATATGTAGTGCTGGGTATAGATGGTGCTATGTACATGTTGGATATGTGGTGTTTTGTACATATTTTATTGTGCACATGATTGATATGAAGAGTTGTGTGCATATGGTGTTGTGCACATGTTGGATATGTAGTGTTGTGTACACAGGGTGTTATGTACATGTTGTATATGCAATGTTATGTACATATGTTGTTGTGTGCATGTTGTACATATGGTGCTATGCACATATGGTGTTGTGCGCATGATTGTACAATTAGTGTTGTGAGCATGTGGTGCCATGTACATGTTGTACATATGGTTCTACGTGTAGGTGGTGTTGTGTACATGTCATGCATATGGTGTTGTGTACATGTGGTGTCGCGTATATGTCATGCATGTGGTGATGTGTACGTCTGGCATTGTGTACATGGTGTACAAGAGGTACGATGTACATCTGGCATCGTGTACATATTGTGTAGGTGGTGTCATCTACATGTGATGTTGTGTACATATTTTGTAGGTAGTGTTTTGTATAGGTGGTACTGTGTACATGTTGTACATGTGGTATTGGTGTACATGACGTATTATATGCATGTCATACATATTGTGTTGTGTACATGTGGTACTATGTATGTGCATTGTGTAGTCGTGGTATCATAATATATGTATTCATTGTGTTGTACTATGTGTACGTATATGTATTGTGTTGTACATTGGGTATAGGTGTATGTACTATATGGTGTTGTACACCAGGTGTAGGTGTACGTATTATGTTGTGTCATACACTGGGTGTAGGTGTATGTGTTGTATGTTAGGTCTGGTGCATGTATTACATGGTGTTGTATGTCATGTGTGGTTGTATGTGTGTGATGCTCAGTATGTGTATGTGCACATGGATGAGGAGAAGGCACTAGGTGTTTGCTGGGTGTGGCAACCAATCTGGTGCATGTATAGAAAGAACAAAGACAGACGTAAGGAACGATGAAGGATAAGTATTGGTATTTTATTTCATTTTTATTATGCACATGACCTACGATTCTAAATTATGATGGTTACATGTTATTTATGATTATGTTTTATGATGGTTTTATGCAATTCTTGACTTTAATTTATGATGATTGAGTTTGAGCTAACCGGATGTGATATGTTTATTCATGATGATTTGATCAAACAATTAGTTTGAGTTGTTGTGACAAAAAGTAAACATGATTTCAAGTGAACCTTATTGACAATATACCAATGAGTTATGATGTGAATATATTTCAATTTATTTTAAATGTAATGGAAGTTATGTGCTTGGTACAAGAAGCATGGTAATTCCTGGTTTGGTGGTTGAAATCGACTACAAGAATTAACAAAGGAAGTGAAAGAAATTGGAACATACAATAGTATGATGGTAAAGCATTAAGGAGCAAGGCCATTATGGGACACTAGTGCCAAATAATGTCCACTTATTTCAATGAGCATGTTATGACTGTTATGTTGGTTTTAAGGTAGGAATATACCTTGGTTTTTGTATCTTCCGATGTGAGGAAGCCTTGCCAAGGGATGGTCTACCCGTGATGGGAGTGTCAGTGGAACTTGGAAGGTGTGTGACTACACGGAGGGGGTGACTGGATTTCTCAAGGGATTGTGTAGTAGAGAAGGGAAGGTTGGGGATGGATATTTGTTGTCATTAGCATTGTCAGCTGGAATTAGATGCACATTGGGAGTGTGCCCTGGGACAATGAGCCAGTAATTGTTTATTGAAAGGACAAGTGGTGTAGGATCGTAGCACTAAAAATTAGATGCAACTTTGACTTTGAGAGTGGATTCTAGAATTCCTTGGAAGGAGGTGAATCCTAGTATTACTTTGAAGGTGGAGGTGTGAGTCTCTGGATTTCATTATTGCTGAGAAAATGTGAATATGTGTATATGTGTGTGTTATTGTAAATATTGTATCAAGATGTATTTAGAAAGCTACATAGAAAGTATGAATATTTATAAATACCATCATGAGTTGTGTTATAAAGCTCCAGTGAATTGTATGTCTGTCTTGTTTTAGAATGTCATCATTGTAAATACTATAATGAGTTGTGTTATAAAGATCTGCGAGCAGTATTTTTTGTTTTCAGTAGTCTTTTTGGTTATAGGTTTCATTGAACAACGAGGATGTTGTTCTCCCAAGGGGGAGGGTTTTGTAACACCCCTGCTTAAAAATCCATGTAAAAATATATATGGCCTCAGTCATGGAACGTGTATTCCAAGATAAATGGTGTGGAAAACATCCTAATGGGTGTTCATTCGATTATTATGGCTAAGGAAATTGGAAAAGGAAATGGAAAAGGCTTTGGAAAGGAAAAATGTCATTTTTGGAACATTTATTTATGAAAATAATGAAATTAGGAGAAAAGAAAGGTGAAAGGTCACATGTTGCATGTAACAATAAAATTGAAGGAAAATAATGGAAAGTGAAGAAATATAGTCCTCAATGATAAAAAGGCTTTTGAGGATCAGTGGGTAAGATTGGTTACTTCAATTTTGGAGCCCTTTCTTTATTCTCTCTCTCTCTCATACTCTTGGACACTTGGAGTTTTCTTGGAGCACTCTTGGATAGTGTGGCATACACTGATTTTTAGAGAAAGAAGGAAAATTAACATCCAGAAAGCATAAGAGGACATGGGGAGCAGTAACTAAAACTAGATTTCTTTGCAGGTATCAAGTTGCATGTATGGTTTCCTTGCTTGTTTTGGAATGCATGGCACATGCATGTGGTTTCATGGTTTTGATATGTCATTGGAATGTAGGATTTCATGGATTGACAATGGATTTTCCTAGACTTTCCATTTTCTGCATAGCCATCATGTAGTGGCTTTATTTCCTTCCTTTTATGATTGGTTCTCATGTTTCCTTTAGCTTGTATTAGGTTACTAGTTCTTGGAACCTTGGTTGGACAAACGCACTGGAGCTATGTAATAGTTTGGGTTGAGTTAATAGTCCTGGAGCCTTGGTTGGAAAAATTCTCTAGAGCCCTTGGTGGGTTCAGTTACTAGTCCTAGATCCTTGGTTTGACAAATTATCTAGATCTCAACAATAGTTGTGGGTTGAGTTACTAGTCCTGGAGCCTTAGTTGGAAAAAATGATCTAGAGCCCTTGAAGGCTTGGGTAGAGACAAATATGGTGATGGTTTTGTGATGACTAACCATGAGGTGGAATCACTGTTTGATGGGTTGAGGTGGATGATTTGTGGAAGCGCTGGATGGTTTTGGATTGATGTGTTCTATGAGATCCCAAATTCATGCTTGGAATATAGTGTGGGGGTGAATGGATGAAGAGATATTTGGTTTAGCCATTCTATGGTCAGGTGGCACGTGGTAGTCCCATACTAGGTTTTCTTTTGCATCATTAATATGAGGTTATTTCTCCTTGTTATCTCAAGAGTATTATATTGGTTTATATGTAGATTATATGGTTGTTGTTATGTTGGTATTTCTATTGTTATTATGGTGGTTATGAATATGTATTATGACAGTGGATATGTATGAGTCCCATTATGTTTTTGCTTGTATATTAATGAACAATGTATCTATGGCCTGATGGATGAAACTACAACTAAATTGATATGGAAAGAATGCCTCATAGAGAATCTCAGATAAGTATAAGACCCCTATGCTTAGATCTCTCATTTACACATGAAGATTGCATTGATGCCAAGTGTTTCATAGAATGCCAATCCTGGTTGTGGATGGTCATGCCTAGTTCTAGAGTTAGATTTTGGTTTATTAGTCTTGTCATTATGTGTTTAATGGATTCTGTATGTTACAGCAAGTTCTGGGCAGTAGCCGAAATTTTGGGCTTGAAAACTGCCTTAAAATCTCTGGACTCTCGCATAGGTCTGTTAGAAATAGTCCCTGGATGCATGCATGAATGCTTGTGGGAGAATCCAGACCTCTTTGGATGCTGGCATGCCCATAACATGGGATCATTCAGACGTAAACAGGTCTAGAACTGCAGTAGGACTTAGGGGTTGGTTAGCAGAAAGGTTGGGATGGTTCTTGCGAATCCTATTGTTGACATTGAAGGTATGTATGGTGTGTTCCATCGTTTCCACTTCCTTAACCTAACATAGTAGGTTGAATAATACCATAGTATCCTCTCATCACATGTTTACCCCTATTGGCCGATTAGTTGGGTAGATGTGGGAGGAGGGTGTTATAGTAATAACTCAACTGCTACCCTTAAAAGAAATGGATCTATTTTTTTAAAAGAAAAGGTCAAGGTTGAGAATGTATTATTTGTTGATGGGATAGGACATAACTTGTTAAGTGTTATTCAAATGTGAGATAAGGGGCATGAATTTATTTTCATATCAAATAATTGCATGTTAAGAAATTTGAATACAGGTGAGATCATAATCAAGGAAACCAAAATTCTAGAAAATGTTTATATCCTAGAGGGCGAAAAAGAGCACTTTATTTTGAGAAAATATGAAGCAGGTTGGATTTATCACAAAACGTTGAGGCACCTTAGCTTTTCCAACTTATAGAAATCAAGCAGGATGAGAGAAATTCTTGACTTGCCCAACATTTCTCAATGTGAAAATAGCTTTTGAAAATCATGTCGATTTGTTAAGCAATCCATAGTTCAGTTCAAAGATAAATAAGGTACTTCAAGTAAACCCCTTGAACTTGTTCACACTAACTTATGTGGACCTTTGAGAAATAAGTGTCCTCATGGTGAACAATACTTCATGTTATTGATTGATCACTTTACAAGAATGTGTTAGGTTCGTTTACTAAAATATAAAGATGAGGAACTAAAATATTCAAGGCTTTGGAATAAAATGAATTGGATCTAAAAATAAAATGCCTTATATTTGATAGAAGAGGAGATTTTATATCAGATGAATTTTTCATTTTTTGTGGACAACATGGCCTCAAAAGACAATTTTCCATATCTAAAAAAACTCAACAAAATGGAGTGTTAGAAAGAATGAACATAATAGTTGAACAAATGGCTTGCGCCATTCTTTATCAGTCAAGAACACCTCACACCTTCTGGGGATAAGAAGTACATACAACCATGGATATAACTAACAAGGCTCATGTTTGAGTAAACAATGATAAAACTCCATATGAACTCTGGTATGGTAAGCCTACAACTATCAGACACTTTAGAATCTTTGAAAGAAAATGTTTCATAAAAAAAAAAAGATGATATGCTTGGAAAATTTTAATCCATAGCCAATGAAGGGATCCTGCTTGGATGCTCTTCTGGAAGGAAAGGATATAAATGTTATAATAAAAGGCTTTAAAATATTGTTGAAATTATAGATGTTGTGATTGATGAAGCATCCACAGTTACCAGAAAGGAAGCACAAGAATATGGCAAACTTCTCCCTACCAAAAGCCAAGAAGTTGTAGGAGAAAAATAATGAGAATCAACGAAAGAAGGAAAAGAAAACACATGTATGAAAGAAAATACTCCATGAAGGTATGTTTAGAAAAATCATCCTGAATCTCAAATTCTAGGTGATAAGGAAGCAGGAATACAAACTAGAAGAACTTTTGTTGGATCATCTAGTCATTTAGACTTACTATCCACAATTCAACCTGAGAATGTGAATCAAGAAAGCAAAGAGTAATGTTGGGTTAAGAAAATTCATGAAGAACTCAATTAAATAGAAAAGAACAAGACATGGGAACTTGTACCAAGGATTCATAATAAAAAAGTAATTGGGACAAAGTGGGTGTTTAAGAATAAGTTAAATGAAAATGGAGAAGTAATTTGAAACAAATAAATACTTGTATGCAAAGGCTATGCACAACAGGAAGGGATAAACTTTGAATATACTTTTGCACCTATAGCTAGACATGAAGCCATAACAATGTTCCTTGCATTTTCAAGCTTTCATAACTTTAAGGAATATCAAATGGAGGTTAAATCTACATTTTTAAATGGGGATCTGTAAGAAGAAGTTTACATTGAAAAACATGAAGGATTCATACTTGGAAATGATTAAAATCTTGTTTGCAAACTAAAGAAGACATTTATGGGTTAAAACAAGCTCCTCGTGAATGGTATTATCATCTTGACAAATATCTTGAGAAAAAGGGGTTGAAGAAAGGATCTACAGATAGAAAATTTTATATCAAATTTAACAAAGGCAAACTTTTAATAATAGTGGTTTATGTATATGACATCATATTTGGAAGCAATGTTGAGTCTATCATTCAAGGATTTGTTTCAACTATGCAACAAGAATTTGAAAGGTCTTTACATGGTGAACTAACATTATTTCTTGGTCTTCAAGTTCATAAAACTAAAAATGGTAGCTTTCTCTCTCAAAACTAGTATCTCAAGTAGATTATGAAGAAATATGGAATGGATATTGCAAACTTGTATTCAAACTAATGGTAACAGGGTTTAATCTAAGCCAAAATGGTGATTCTCTTATAGCTAATCAATCTAAATACAAATATATGATTGGAAACTTAATCTATCTTAGAAGTACAAGATCAGACATTATGCATGTAGTTGGCATAGGTGGCCAATTTCAAGAAAATCTTAATGAAACCCATCTCCAAGAAGTTAAGATAATATTCTAGTATCTACAAAGCACTCAAGATTTTGGTCTATGGTATACCAAAAATGCATAATTTTCACTTCATTCTTGCACAGATGCACACTTGGTAGGTAATGTTGATGACTGCAAAAGTACTAGTTGAGGAGCATTCTATTTGGGTCCTCACTTAGTTTTTGGTTTAGTAAGAAACAAATTTATATTGCTTTATCAACTTCTGAAGTAGAATGTGTTGTTTCTGCCTCTTAGTGTACTCAACTTCTATGGATGATCCAAACATTGCAAGACATTCAAGTCACTTTCCCTCAACCTATACCTATTCTCTGTGACAACACTAGTGCCCTAAGTATCTCTAAAAATATTTTCATGCATTCCAAAATTAAGTGCATCCCAATCACATACCATTTTATTAGAGAACAAGTGCTTGAACAAAACTTCAGCTGTGAATATGTTCCTTCAAAGGTACAAGATGCAGATTTATTTACAAAACCTCTTCCACATTATTCCTTTGAATATTTCAAACAAAAATTAGGCATGATTCTTGCTTCTTCACTCTGCTAATTGTTCTAAACATAAATGACATTTTTAGGGGGATTTGTAGATGTAATCAACAACAGATTACTTTCTGTACGTAGATATTATGAATGAAAGTCATGTTTATACGTGATTTTAGATCTAGATAGTTGCATATGCTCCTTAGTAATGAAAAAGAAGTGGCACTTCTCATATGCTTCCATCAATTATTATTGTCTTTCTAGTTTTGATATTGATGTGTTGCAAGTTGTTAATACTTCCCTTATGTTGCTTAGAAATTATGATTGATTCATGATAATGTTATGAGCTAATATTATATTATTGTTGCTAAAATGGTTCTTTGGTGCATTTGTTGGTTGATGAGAGGGATGTGATCAGAGTTGACAGTGAGAACTTGATATAGGTTCAAGGGGAGCATCTTCAATGCTTGTAATAGTTCATTGTTTCCATTATGATTTCTTGAGTAATTCTTGTTTCATGATGGGTTTATGATGAGTACATATCATTGTTTCTCTATTGGTTTTACTATTGTCACTACCAAAGATACTTATGTGGCTGTCATTTTTCTTGGGTTACTTATGTTGAATTTATATTATTGATTGTTAATTCTTCTTAATACACTTGATTAGGAAATAAGGATGCCTACACTATCTTGTATTACATATTGAGGATGATCATGTTTATATATATGTTGCTTCTATCAGATGTCTATGTTACAGACTCATATATGGTGTATGGTAGTTACTGATAACTATTGAGGTCTTGCTACCTCATTGTTGAGGTCCCTGCTTTTGGTCCTAACTTTCATATATGTATCTTGATGTAAAGGTCATGAAAAAACCCATGTTGTAAATCAATGTAAAATTCAGTCATGAATGGACTATTTGGATCAAGTCATGTTATGTATGTAGTCCTATTATGTTGGTACATTGATGTAAAATTTGGAGCCAATATGTAAACCCAATATTTTGGGTTTCTAATGTAACTATGAGTCATTGGTGATAGCAAAAGTCATACTTTGTTCAGTCATAAAGTCTTGTACTTTTTTTAATATCTTTAGCAGGCTCAGTATATGATGAGGGGGAGCATGGTCAGTATGGAGATTCAACATGTCAGACCTTTAGCGATCAGGGAGGTACTTCATTTAGCCTAACTCAACATTCTTCCCTTGATCTCAAATCAGGAGAGAATACTTGGTGATTGGAGATAGGTGTTTTGGGAAAAGTCCTAATAGTTGCAGGTGTGTTTGTAGATGGTATCCAAACACCAAAGTGGTTTCCATCACGTATAAAGGAGGATATTGTTGGCATAATTGATAATGTGTCATCCTTGATGGTAACCTTCTCGATAAATATGTCAACATTATGATAATATGATGATTATGGAACCCACGTATATTGGTATAGATGCTATAGAGGATATGGACAGAAAAATGAAAATTCAGTTATAGAGGGATGACAAAAGTGAAGTTTGAGAAATTATACATGGTTCCTATGATGGAGGGTTGTGTACATATGCAGTTCTTGTGAGTAAAAATCATGTACAAAATCCAAACCGTGGAAATATGGATACCAGGGGTCATTACCATAATGTTTTCCCATAGTAATTGGAGCAGCAACGTTGATTTGATCCCATCAACAAATACTAATGACATTACCAAAGGATTTACCTAAGTTATTGGATAAGGAAAAAGTTATATAACGAGATGGAGATCAAGGTGTTAATTATGTAAGTGAATGAATTATTCATATGTGATTTGATTTGAAATAGGTGTGCACTAGGGATCAAGGAAAAGACTTAAATATGATAAATATGAAAGTGTAGTAAAGATTAATGAATACACTTGCTTGTTATGTTTATACTTATAACTAATAATGATATCTTTGTGGCTATAATGAAGCTGTAACTTGAATAGTCCCAATTTTATTTCTGAATAGTCACATACATACAGAGAGTTGTTTCTCAATAGTCACATATATATTCCTTGAAGTGTTTTTTCAGTATGTTGAGATTTGTATGTGCATGTCTCACAATATAAGCGTGTATATATGTTTTTTTGCTTAGTAACAACCACGCATATATTCTAAGTCATATCTGTTTACGGTTTGCAGTACTACTTGATGATAATTATTGATGATGTCTTTTCTATTTGTTGTATGTTCCTCAATGATGTCTCTATGATCTGTGTCTAATGGTGTTGGCTTGGTTGATTTTGGATTATAATATTGATTGGTAATGATACCAAATTGTGATGATGTGTGATTAATTTAGTGATCTGTGATTGGTTCAGTGATTTATTGTTGGTTCAGTACTTGATTTAGTGAGTAGTTCAATGTAACAGTGAGCTAAATGATTTAGTTTTAGTAATTTGAGATCTATACATAGGTTTTATTCAGAGGAAGTGTGTACATACATGGGTTCTATTAAAAATAGTTAGGTATATATTCTCAAGTTCATGTTGTGGATTCAATGGATTGATGCTTCAAAGCTTTAGTTGATTTATGGATATCAAATGCTTCAGATTTGTGTTTCAATATTTTAGTTAGGAAATTGGTTTGGTCTTATTGTTTGTCTTGGTTCAATATGAAAATTTGATGAAAAATGGCCTACAAGTTGTTTGATGATTGTTTGACAGGAGGATCAAGTATGAAACATTATGAAAAGTGGTCCACAAAGAGATGAGGATTGCATCTTCCAGAAGGGGGGTAGGAAATCCCTTCCACTAGGAGTCGGTAAATGAGATCAAGTGGTTGTGGCTCCCTTGTAGTGGGTGTTGGAGAATGAGTAGAGGTTGTATCCTCTTGTAGGTGGGTTCCTGCGTATAGTTAAGTGTTTGCACCAATACAAAATGTAATGAATATTTTCTTGATATAATAAGAAAGCAGACAAAGACATCGACAATGGTGGTTTTCTCCCATAGTAGGTTTCCCCTAAAATATTGGTGTTCTATTGTGTTGCTTATGTGTTGTTATTTATCTGCTTTTTATTGCATTTTGGATGGTGAAAGAATCAATAATGCATTGGTTAATTTAATTCACTGATGAAAGATATGTAAAAGTAAGTTAACCGGATATACGTTGTTTTCATTCACATGAGTCACATACATATGCTAATTTCATGAAGAAAAGTAGCGTACAAAATTCAATATATGAAATAAAAAGTTAAAAATACGTATTCGTCCACCCCCCCCCCCCCCCCCCCACCCCCCTTCCCCCGACCTCATTTTTCCTAACATTTTCTTCAATTTTTCTATTTTTCCTTCATTTTCCTTCTCATGTAATATGTGACCTTTCATCTCCCATTTCTCCTATTTTCCTTTATTTCATAGATAAAATGTCGATTAAATTTTCTTTTCCTTTTCCAATTTCTTTGCCAATTTTGCTTAGACATAATAAACACTAGGATGTTTTTCTGAACATTCATCTTTGAATATGTGTCCCATGACCTTGGTTTTATTTTTCATTTATTATATTTATTACATGAATTTTTAACCCAGGGCTGTTATAGACCCCTCCCCCTTAGGGGAACACTGTCCTTAGCGTTCTATGACAATTATGACCTATAAGACTGCTAAAAATAAAAACATACTACCCATGGAGATTTATAACTTAGTTCAATGCAGTATTTACAATGGACAACCTACCAAAAAGAATAACCAACATGATAAATAGGACAAAATGAGAACCATACAACTTATTGGATCGTTATAACATATTTCATTGCGGTATTTACATTAACAACCCTACATGAATATGTACATATACCAAAAATCATTTTCCTCAAACAGAAAACAACAAAGGATAAATAACCCAAATTTGATCATCCATCTCCCATGTAGCTTCATCAGGACCAAAGTGCTTCCACTGCACTTTAACATGCTCGATTTCTTGGTTTCAGAGCATCAGGTTTTTTTGTGGTAAAGTGAACTGAGGTTTTGGATGGAATTGTCCTTCTGGTTACACCTACAATATATACTAGTCAATCACATGATCAACAACTTTCACATGTCTTTTGACCAGTGACATATGGAAACCATCATGGAATTTCATTGTTGGAGGCAATAAAAGTCTATAGGCCATTGGTTGAATCCTTTGAAGCATCTCAAAAGTGCTACAATATTGAGGTACCAACTTAGCACTTGTTCAATTCTTTAAAGACATCCTCTTGGGCTTGATGCACACCTACACATGCTCCCCAACTGGAAACTCCTTAAATTCCATATGTTGATCTACATAACTCTTTTGTCTATCTTGTGTTTCCCTTAGATTATTTTTGATAACCTGCAATTCTTGTTCCATTTCTGCGAACATGTTCGGTCCTATCAGTACGTTATTCGCTAGATAACTCCAACTAATGGGAGTATTACAAATTTTCCCATAAAATGCTTCAAAAAAACTCATCCTCAATGACTCCTAATACCCATTGATGTAAGTAAACTTGGCCAGTGGAATATACTCTCCCACCGCCTCTGCTGGTGCATAACATACATTCTCAAGATGTCCTCCAAAACCATGTTGACCCACTTATTTTGTCCATCTGTTTGTGGATGATAATCTATAATGAAGGCTAACTTTGTACCCAAACCTACAAATAACTCCTTCCAAAACCTAGAAGTGAACTTGGCATCTCTGTTGGATACAATCTTCATAGGAATATCATGCAATTTCACCATCTTTGTCATGAAGACCGATGCTACCTCACTAAATGAATTAGTAGACTTAAGTAGAATGAACTTAGATACCTTGGTCAACCTCTCAACCACAACCATGAAAGAATCATGTTTTCTAGACGTTATCAATAAACCTTTGGCTAAATCCATGGCAATGACCTCCCATTTCCATTTTGGAAATAGAATCGGCTACAGAAAACCACTTGGATTCTTGCACTCTAGTTTTACTTGTTGAAAATCCATCCATCTTGCGACGAACTCAACTACCTCTTTCTTCAGATTCGGCCAATAGTAGAATCTATTTAGAACTGTTAGAGTCTTCTAATATCCTAGATGACCTCAATATGACTTAACATGAAATTCCCTCAAGATACGCTTCTTAAGCTCACTATTGTCTGACACATAGATCATGTCCCTAAATATGACCAAACCATCTATTGTGAAATGATAATCCACATCATCACGACCTGTAGCTTGTTGTTGTAACCTATGCTTAAGCTCGTTATACCTGTGACATTTTTGTCCTTCCTGCAAGATATGATCTTGTAAGTCTATCCCATATGTACTCATAATTGTAATGTGATTTACATGTACTTTTCATCTAAGAGCATATGCAACCGTAGTCTCTTTACCCTTAATGTACTTGATCTCAAATTTCAACTCACTAGTCATAGCCAACTTTCTAGCTTTCCTCAAATTCAGATTAGGTTGGTCAAACAAGTATCTCAACCCACTGTGATCACTCATCAACAACAACTTCCTTCCAAGAATATATTTCCACCACATTTTCAATGCGTGAATGATCACTACCAACTCAAGGTCATGAGTGACATAGTTCTCCTCATGCTCAATTAGTTTCCTTGACTTGTAGCATACCACCTATCCCTCCTACATCAGGACTCCACCAAGTCCTTTCTTGTAATAATTTGTACATAACACAAACTCTAATTGTGGATTTGAAATTATTATAACTAGAGCATTTGTAAGCAAATACTTCAACTTCTCAAAACTAGCTTCACATTCCTCTGTCCACTCAAATTTATTTCCTTTCCTCTACAATGACGTAATAAGATAGGAAATCCATGAGAAGTTCCTAATGAACCTCCTATAATAACCTGCTAACCTCATGATTGATCTGACCTCATCCAAATTCCTAGGAGTTCCCCATTCCATGATAGCTCTTATCTTTTTTGAATCCACTTCTATACCTTCCTTGGAAACAACATGTCCCAAGTAATGTACATTTTTTTGAACTAAACTCCATTTACTAAACTTGGCGTACAACTTATTCTCTCTTATAAATCTCAATATTGTTGCTAAATGTTATTCATACTCTTCCTCATTTTTTAGAATATATAAATATATCATCAATGAATACAATCACAAACTTGTCGAGATAAGGAAGCAACACATTATTCATCAAACACATGAAAGTAGTTGGAGCATTAGTCAAACCAAAAGGAACACTAAAAAATTAATAATGCCCATAACTAGTCTGGAATATAGTCTTGTAGTTTTCCTCTTCTTTGATGTTTAACTCATGATATCCTGATTTCAAATCAATATTTGAGAACACTATTGCACCCATAAACTAGTGAAACAAATCATCAATCCTCAGCAACGATACTTGCTCTTGATTGCCAATTTTTTCAGATGTCTGTAATCAGTGCATAGCCTTAGAGTACCATCTGTCTTCTTCACAAACAACACTGATGCACCCTAAGGAGACACAATTTTCCTATTTTATTCCTTGTCAATAAATTCCTTTAACTACAACTTCAATTCCACCAACTATGGAGTGCTCATCCTCTAAGGTGCCTTTTATTCTGGTGTTGCTCCTGGTACCAACTCAATAGAAAGTCCACTTCCCTATGAGGTGGAAACTCTCAAATCTCTATTGAAAATAAATTCTAAAATTATTGCAAGAGCGGATACATCTTCAAGACTTCTTCATCTCCAACATCCTTACCTTTAACACTAGAAATATGCACTGTGAATAGAACACACCCTTTCCTGCAATTGCAGTTTTCATGCATAGTTGTAACCATTCTAATTGATGTTGGCTTCTTCTTACCCTGCAATATTCTCTATTCTCCATTCTCATTCAGACACTCAAAAACATTTTCATAACAATTCACCTTAGCTCTGTGAAGGTACAACCAATCCATACCTAGAAATATATTGCATGATCCCAATGGTAACACATTCAGATGCACTAATGTAGGAATACCATTCAACTCAAATTCACAACCTCGTACCCAATTATGAACAGTTTTCTTAGTACCTATAGCCAACTGTAGTAACCAAGACTCTGCATGCACTTATTTTCTCAAACCACACTTATCCATCAGGTCAACATTAACATAATTGTAATTAGATCCAAGGTTAATCAAAATAGAAAGAACTTCATCATAGATTTTACCTTCTATCTCAATAGTATATGTTTGGTAACCCACCTACTTGTTATCAAATTCTACATAGATCTAAGGAATAATCTTCCCGACGTCCCCAACTCTCTGCTCTTCCCAAGCACTATAGGTCTAAGGCCTACAACCCTGATACGAAGGAAAGTCCTTCTCGAGATTATCCTTGCCACATATCTAACACTACAACTGTCTCCTACCATCACCTCTATTATGCTTCTCTCCAGATTGAGGTCCATTTCCCTTCTCTACTACATTAAACTTCTTGTAAGGAGCAACATTCTCTTTCTCACCTGGATCTTGAGGTCTTGTTCACTTCAGTGGTGTTTTACCTTTAGTCTTATCATTCCCTTTCCAACCCTTCTTAGACACAAACTAATCCTTTGATTTTTCATAAAAGTGTTTCAACTTTCCAATGAATTCCTCCACCAATTGGGCCTCATCACACTCAATCTGATCCTTAAATGCTAAATCCATTCCACTGAAAACTATTTAAACTTTTGTTTTCTCATCCTTAGTATATTGCACATAACTCAGCAACACCAAGAACTTAGTTGTGTACTCCTCATTTGTCATTGATACCATATTCAACTCATAAAAATCTTTATCCTTATTGTCATAGTACCTCTCTAAAAAGTACTTCTTCCTTAATAGTCTCTTGAATTCATGCTAACTCAATTCCTCTATCTTGATGTCTTTGATAGGCTTCACATCTTCCCACCAAATGTTTTCTTTGCCTTTGAGACTAAAAAAATATATCATGGATTTCATGTTCTTTGTGTAATCATGTAGCTCAAAGAACTTCTTCATACCAAGTAAACATGCCTCTACATAATCTGGTTTATTCAACTTGTAGGTGGCTTTTGTTATCTAGGCTTTATGACTGCATACAGAAATGTCTACCCTAGGTTTGGTGCCTAACCTAGAAAAACAAATTGAAAAATGACCAAATGTTTTCCTTAAAGTAATTAGATGAGGGGAAGAAGCCTACTTTGAATCTGTTGCAAGTTTCGCTCCTTGTTTGGCTTGACTACTCCAATCCTAGCTCTAGCTGCCAATATTAGAACCTACACAACTAGACAACACAAGCCAAGAAACTACGAGATCTATGTAGCATCATCTACCTACTTCATTCAACATATCAACATGTTATTGAGATATATGAAATAATGACATCACATATAGGAAAACAAACAACTCTTTTTATTGATATAAATGGAGTGAGTTACAACCATAAATAGGTGTTGATCTTGTAGAAGGGCTCCTCCAAGTTCTTGAATTGTCCTTCCTATGTCACAAAGTGCAACTCTAATAACCCAAAATTCATGAAAGGATAACTCTCACAACAATAGCATAATTGTTTTGGAGAATTTGGTATCTACAGATAAATACTAATTCCCTAGATAAGTAGCCATATCTAGAACAACAGTTTAAAGTATTTTAGTATTTTCCTATAAGAAATAGATAAGATGAGAAGATGAGAAAACCTACTTGTAGTTCTGCTTTCCTCTCGTCTCGTTTATATCAATCCTGTCACTCCTTCACGTACTTAATACGCTTGAGTTTACCTGTAAACACAAACAGAAAACAAAGAATCGATCAAAGAAAAAAATCTATTGAATATAAGTGAATGGAATTAGATACATTTCACACATATAAGCATTATAAGACAATACAAACATATGGGAGAAAGGTTCAAATACTTTATTGAATAGAAGAAGGAATTACAACCATTGTGTATGATTCAAAGTCATTCCTCCAACTTGGATCCCATCCACATCACATCAAAAGCATGACAAACTTGTAGCATTACAATACTTGATTCAAAGCCAATTCTCATAGCAACATTACCTCCTTATAATTCAACATAATCCAGCCCCTAATCACTTATATGAGTGGTGAATTTATAGGGAGATGAAGGAGGTTTTGTCATAAATGGTGGCATTGAATGGCCTTCCATACTTAGAATTAGTTCCATGGAGGAAGTGATGAGAGGATAGGACACATCTTAACCCATTCCTCGTCATTTTTCAAGCTCATAGGAGTTGATAAGTGAGGGAACCTTCTATATTACTCCAAAAGATAAGAATATTACCCAAACCCTATGTGAATTTGGCTCAAACTTGCCCAACTCAGGTGAAAGGAAGCCTAAGTTCTTTGTAGAGAACCCTGGCATGGACTTAACTGCTCTGCAGTGCACCCTTACATGGGCCTACCTGCGCTGGTCCCTATAGAGGCCCTTTTTGGATGTCTTCAAGTCATGAAACTATCTAGGAAGGAGGCATTCAAAGGGGTGACTTGTTTAGGGCATATAGCAACTGAAATTAGGGTTTGATGAGCCCTAAAACATTGATCTGGATGATGGGATTGATGTGCCCAAATGGATTTGTAATAATAAGGGTATAATCACTCTCCAAAAGCCAACCCCTTGCATATGCAAGGTTGTAAATATATAGAGGAGTGAGCTAAGTTTGGAGTTATTATCCTTTTACCAATCTTGGGATTGATATCCACTCATGATGGGAGGATGAGATCAAAGGATAAGGGATGGAAACTGCAAGGTAGGATAGGATAGGGTTTGAAATTTTTTTCTAAGGTAAATGGTTACAAAAGATTCTGGAAGCTTATGGAAATGGAGGTTTCGTGATTCTCTCTCCTTTTCCTGAATTTCTAGAAACAACACAAGTGCAAAGGGGAGCAACCTATACGTGATCAACGTAGACCACAGTGGAGAAACCTGTAGGTGAATGTTGTCTAGCAAGAGGTCGGGGTGTGTTGCTCCTAAGATTGGCTTAGATGATGCATAGGGCTTTATGAAATGAAGATGTAAATGGGGAATAAGAGGTGAACAATCCCATTAGGAGGTTGATTGATGAAATGTGACAAAAAAACCTATAACAGAATGCCCCGTAAAGCACAAAGTTATAGATGATGGCTGATGATTTATGCTCTTCACCTTGTGACAAGTTGGGATCAAGAACAACTGTCAAGATTGTCTTATATTACATTACATTTACATTATGAAATCTTTTTGCTCAGGAAGGAATACCTATACTCAACACATAAGATAACATTATATGTATAGTGATAAAAACACATTTCCAATCATGATTGATGGTGGACCCATAATTGGATTATTTTCAGTATGATCATAGCCATCATACATAGTGATCTTGGTATAATCCTGAAATTGCATTCCAAATGGCGGAAACTAGATCCTAGGTCTTCTATCGTATTCACATGACCAACCCATGTATGATTCTAACCATGTGAATCAATGATTTGAAATCAAACATGGTAGAAACCATCTGATTACCGACTGATGATGTAATTCATTAACAAAAATGAGAGAAACTAGCAATGATGTTAATGGATCTCAACATAATCAAACAATTCGTATGGTGCGAATAAATGAGTTGATGTCAAACACTAGACAGAATATTTCACTCGAAGGACAATGATTTAAACTTGTCGCTGAGAGCGAGGAAACTTGCCATTAGTGTATGCATGCACCAAGGTACCGATGAGTGTTTCTAGGTCTACTTCCTGGATAATGTGCTGATGGTGATAGGAAGAGACCTATCACAGGAGGGCCTTGATGTATACCCTATCAATGACACAAAATACGTATGATGATTGAGAAATAATGGTGTTAATATGGAACTGGATTAGGAAAGGAAAATATGTAATGAAGGCTTAAGAGTATTGTAATGGATATAAGTTGAATGACTTCTCTTGAACACAATTGCAACACTAAATGAAGTTGAAAGAATTGAACCGAAACCAAAATGGAGATTATGTGAAGGTATGATGAATCGAAAGACAGGCAGATTACCCAAGCCAACAACCATGAAGATGAAGTGGAAGAGTGTCATGTTCAAGAGTGACTCTCTGTCACTAACAAATGGAGTACCCCGTTTTCCCAATTTTCCCAACCATACTAGTCAATACCTCTTTATTTTTGAACAATCTTGAGGAGGATAACATATGCTTAATTTGTAAGTCCATCCTTGAGATGAATCCCTCTAAGTATATTTAATGAACCCTGAGAAGGAATTATTTGGCCCGTCATGAACGAGAGCCCACTGTTGTTTGATGTTTTAACGATTCTAGCAGGGGTAAAAATTGACTTATTTTTCATGTTTAGAGAGTTTTAAAAAGTAAAATCCAGAAGTCCCTTTTCTAAAAAGGAAAAATTACCCAAGATTACCTCTTAACCATGTTCAACTAAGGTACTCCTTTTTCATGGCTACTCTCTCTTAGTCCAGAAAAGGGTTAAACTTATACTGAGTAAATGTATTTTTATTTACTTTTACGAATTTGAAAAGACAAGTTCTTGGAAATATTTTCACATCTTGGGAGTCTGAGAAGAGTTGAAAGAGGACTCCAAGGGGTTCATTTTTTATAGGTTTAAAGAGCCCGAAAAATAGATAAAATTGTATTCTTTGGTCAAAATAACCTATTTAAAGCACAACAAAATCTATTAACAATTGTCGACCTACTTAGAATAACATAAAAAGGATTAAGTATACCTGTTTCATAGTAAAAATGAATAATCACTTGGTCAAAACATTAAATATGAATAAAATAATGAAAATAGGACCATATATACTCAAAATTGTATGTTAATCTTTACCATTACACATTTACCTTCAAAAGTGAGAGTTCAAAGTACTTTTTACATCAATCTTCTGCAACTAATTGCATCCAATCCAGTGGACGATTTCGAGTACCATTGCTTCTAGGTAGGATATAAAACCCTTCTCTTTCTTTCAGTGGTTCCATTTTATGATTTCAAGAAAAAATTCTAAGTTTTTGAGGGCCCTGGGGTTCCAAAATTTTAGCCTAGGACTAGCGCAGGCCAAGAGGATAAAAAAGTGCGTTGCATCTAGGTAGTCATGCATTGCAGGCATGGGTGTAAAGCTCTAGTTTTCTCTTCTCTAGTGTGTTGGGTGAAAATTTGTAGCTTGTTTAATAGTTTTTCCTCAAAATTTGTCATTTTTTTTTGCATGAAAAGGATCCTAATGAATCTCTTGGTTATGTTTCAGGGGTTCATAAGCACAAAATGGATTTCATATGGAGATAAATATAACGTGAGGAACATGATTTCATTGCATCAAATGATCCTACTACCATCCAAGCATTTAAGAACTATGGATTGCTAAAATTCTTCTGGCTCACTGGTATAAGGCAACAAATTGAGTTGTTGAAATACCTTGTTCGTTCATGGGATCTGAAGGCACAAGCATTCAGATTTGGAGAACATCTGCTCAAGATAAAGGTATAGGATATCTACCTTCTAATAGGACTATCCATGAGTAGTACCTCCATATCTCTTCTAGGTGGGAGAAGTGGTGGGGATATAATGAAAGATTATATTGCCACCTATTGTAGACCTCGAGCCCAAGCAGCAAAGGATGGAAAGATAAATATAAAATATGTGACCCAATTACCTTTTAGAACAATCTTATTCATTATCACAAGATTGGAAGGTAGCTCAACATTTCGTGTGACAAGCAGATCCTATATGCAATATGGATTGGAGTTTCTAGAGCCAACATTATTCAAGTCAAGCGAGGGAGTTTTGGTCAATATGAAAGAACAAACGACTAAAGAAAAATAGGGAAAGCTAAAGAAATTTGGATACGATGCAATCTTTGTTTCCTTTATACTCGAACGGGTTCCATTATTTCAGCCTCAGCATATTATCCTCAAGCCTATCTATCTGAGCATGCCATGAATGAGGAGGTGGATAAATCACATGTCCCAACATGGAGGGTCATCATTGATCAGTTTCTCATCGGCCTTATTTGAATGGTTGCATAGACAAAATATCATGATCAACGATTATCCTTACATAGGCATGGATATCTGTGATGACCCTCAGCTCATGCTTCCTGAGGGTGAGGAATGGGGTGCTTTAGGTAATAAATTTTGACATTTTATGTTTTGAAAGTTTTAAAATTTGTTTTTATTTATTTTTATGTTTCTGACACCAAACTATTTTTGTTTCATGCAGATGTAGGACTAGTTCAACCTATTGGTGCTTCATATCTCCATCGTGCAAAGGAATAACAACAAGAGGAGGCAGTAGATACTAGGACGGCTCGCTACGATGGGAGAGGATATGTTATGGGATCTAGATGTAGTAGAGGTACTACTAGAGGTAGAGTGCCACATGGGATTGATGACACCATGGTTGACCAACTTCCAATGTGACTTCAGTGATACACCATAACAGTGCTTAGACATATCGATCGACTCCTATGTAAGATGGCTCATGCAGTTTGATTCTATCATGAGAACCTTTCATTTGTATACTTACATATTTGCATGTAGTTATTTATATGGGCGATGTATGCCATATGTATCTCAAGCATAATTTTTCGTAAAACCGAACTTATATATACGTATATTTTTTAGTGTTTTTTGGGTTTCTATTGTATTTTCAATGTGATGTGAATTGAAAATTAATTATATTCATTGAAAATGTCTATCTAAAACATGATTATATAGGGAATCTGCCATTATATTTATATTTCTAGAAATATGTTCTTATTCTATGAAGTTGAAATGCCTTTCTAGAATGCGTACACTTATAACCATGCATAAGATGGTGGGACTTCTAACTAAATAGACACTATAAAGTTGTAGTATTATGAGCTGTGGCGGATACCATGTGAAATAACATCATATAGTAGCTTGAACACTGCACTATACTTAGTGATGTTGTTGGTGGAGCGACCAATACAAATCCCTTGTAGACTCACTAACTTTCCATTTAGACCAAAGATAGCCCATGTGGTGGAATATAAGTTCCAAGTACTAAGAATGGAACCATTAGCATAACAAATAACAGTTTCAAGAGAAACCAACATGTGCAAACAAAACGTAAAAGGGAATCAACATAAACCATGTGAAACCCTGAAAAGACACCTTGCAAACACACTCAACACACCTATAGAAATCATGTACACAACGAAAACTACATTTGAGATCAAGCATAGTACTTTTTGAGGTACAACCCATTTCTAGGATATGCCAAGGAAACTCCATTAAAATCTACTAACTCGTAGGCCTCCTTTGTAAGGAATTGCTTGATAATTTATGGACCTAACGACATGGGTTGAAACTTCCATGAACCTAACTGATTAGACTCCTGGTCATATAGAAGAAAAGGTATCTTTCCGAGAACACGCGAGGTTTGACACTTTTGTCATACCACATCTTAATGCATATTTTTATGAGATTCATTAGCTATAACAACATCACGTCAGTTTTCATCTAAATGAATCAGATGTAAAATATGCTCCTCCTCTATGGAAGTGGTAGGGAGAATTTTGATAGCTAGTTTCAATGTTGGAATTTTGCATTAAAATGAGAGAGTATATTTCAGATTATATACCAATTGAAAGTGTGTAAATCCAATAGTCGTCATAACTAAGGTTCAGTATGCCCACAAACCAGCGTAAATGAACAAATTTCAATCTGATTTGTTGACCCCTACCATGCATTGAAGCATCGTATTCAAAACTTGTTGATGGCCTCAACTTGTCCATTAAGCTAAAGATAGTAGGGAGTGGAACTTTCATGGGAAACTCCCATCTTAGAAGTTAGTTCAATCATCATATGATTCTAGAAATGTTTTTTTTGATCCGTAACTATTGCTTGTGTAACACCAAATCATGTGATGACATGGTTGAAAAAGAAGTGTGCATCTATTTTTCTAGTGTTGTTAAATGTAGGCATCACCTCAGCCCAATAAGTAAAGTAGTCAACAATGACAATAATATAACCATGCCCCCCAGCTGAGTGAGGGTTACATTTCTTGAAGTCGATACCACATTTCATAAAGTGACCAATAACATTAATGCGATGAAATGGAGCGGGTAGAGTACAGGTCTTACGATCATATATATGGCATGTATGACACTTCTGGACAACGAGGATGTAGTCTCAAAAGATGGTAGGCCATAAGTAACTAGCATGTAGAATCTTCTAAGAGGTAGCATAACTAGATAAATTTCCGCCACATGCCCCCTGGTGGCATTCATTTAAGACTTTCTCAACCTCCTCAAGTGTGAGAAACCTTCATAAGATCGTATTGATACCATGAAAGTAAAGGCTGTCACTAATAATGACATAGGTTTGGGCTTCGTAATGAATATTTCACTGCTCCAAGTGAGAGGTATTAGACCAAAAATTCTAGGTATGGAGATAAATCAAGAAATATCCATACAATTGGTCAGATGATGAGATTTGAAATAATTACTCGTCAGGAATAGAATCTTCAAATGTAGTTTCTAAATCAGGGGAAGGGAGATCGCACATTAGTTCCATGCAAACTAGTGATTTCTTCAACTTCGATTTGATGAACTCCAGGGAAAATTCTTATAATATGAAAATCAATTTCAAGTACTTGCCCCCCAGTAATTGACAGGAAAAAATGCATTTCAAAGGGTTCCAATATGAAATGAATGTACTTTTCTGAAGTAATATGTAATGGTGAAATATTTACATGGCTTGAATGGTCACCAAAGCCAACTTTTCTACATGGGAATATCAAATTTCAATATTGTTAAGATACTGACTTAGATAGTAAATGGGATGTTAAGTCCCGAAATCATCTTCTTGGACCAATACCATTTATATAGTATAAATGGAAACAACAAGATACAAGAAGTAATCATGTTAATAGTTAGGGGGATATATAAGAGATGCTTGAACCAATACATCTTTGACAGCATAGAATTATTTATGAGTTGTGTCATCCGAATGGAAGGGAGTCCATTTTTTCAGCAAGTGAGTGAATCCTTTGGTCAAGTCAACGTAATTAGGCATGAATATTCATAGGAATTTATCTTTCCCTTGAATTCATTGAAGTTGAACAAGTGAAGAAGGTGTAGGCAAATTGAAAATTACTTGTACTTCCAATGGATCAATACGAATTCCTTGTTTTGATATAACGAAACCTAGGATTTGACCAAGATTGACACAAAACACACATTTTTGTGGGTTAGGTCGAATATTATAATGTCTACAATGAAGGTGTTAGGTTCCTATACCAATAGGAGTCATAACTTTTGAATGGCTGAGATTAAACTTGTAATACGTATATACCTTTGCTTTATGGAAATGTTGTCCATATTCAAAAAATTAAAAAATTTAAAGAGGGTATCTCCTAACAGAATAATCAAAGGAGAAAAAGAATAAAAAGGTAAAAAAAGATGAAAAATATGAACCCCAAGAAAAGAAAAAGGACCATGAAAGTGTGCAAGTCAAAATGGCACTACTATTTACTTTTTGTGCATAATAAATTATTGTGTGCAATTTGTAACCTTTGCCACAATCCATGATAGTCAAAATGTTTAAACTTGGCTATTACATGTTTTAATTTCATGTCTATAGATAGAGAATAAATATCTGACTAAACTGATAATCTTGGTAGATAATTAGATAAGTAGAGTAAATAAAAGGAGCTCTATTGTTTAATCTGAGCCCTTGGATGTAATAAGGTTAGATTTAGTTAGTTTACTTTTGTAAAGAAAAAGAAAAATGTTTGATAAGGGTTTGCTAGCTCAACTACACCCTAATAAAGAGAAGTAAAAATGGTAGGATGAGTAGGTGGGTAAGTTGAAGAAAGGTTGCAGAAGTATGATGCATGGAAAAAAAGCACATTTATCATCTTTCAACATGTATTTCAAATGTGAATGGGCAATTAAGAATGCAATGGATATCAAAGTCAATTATTAACATCCCTCATTCATTCCACCTTTCACTTAACTAATTTCCCACAAGAAAGATCGAATTACATAAAAAAACCCTAAGTCAAAGAGGCTCAGAGCATTTCTCTAACTTTTGGAGGGATCGGACCCTCGGCTCAATGAATTATAGGCAATAAGCACCAAAACCCCTTCATAAACATTCATTCCCCCCTTCAGTTGATTCATTCTCCCTAATAATACTCTTTTCCTAAGGTTAAAATTATTTTCACCTAGGCAAGGTGTTCATTCCCTCACATAAATCATTTTCATATCAAAAAACCAACAAAAACACTATATCCTAAGTTTTTATGTTATTATCGGAAAAGCAATAAAACATGAAATATTAAATACTTAGGGTATTGTGCCCCTTTCCGCTCACTTTTCTAAATTACTAATTTATTTATTAAATCCCAAATAAAAACCCCTTTTCCCCATATATATGTAACTCCTGCAATATTAATTATATCCTACCCTAGTTTAATTATATAAACTATAATATTACTCAAAACCCTGAAAATCCCCTAACTAATCGACTTGCGATTTAGTTAGTTTAAAAACCCAATTAAATCCCACCGTTAATCACCCTAATACCTTAACCCCACCTTAAACCTTCATTAAAGAAAAAACCACTGCACTTAATTACCCGTCAGGACCCCCAACACCCTACTTGCAACTCCACTGCCTGATCGACGCACGATCTCTCCCCTCCACATCCAACGGTCCTCATCCATTTTGGAAGGGCCCGAAGTTTGAATGTTACCAGCTTGAAAAGGGTTGTTTTCTATTGGGCCGCCGAGGTTACATCGCTCGATGAGTGGAATCGGGCAGCCTCCCCCCAATACCACCAAGCGCCCAAAAGCTGTGCAAAGAAAACCACTTACAGCCAACCCGCTACATGCTAAAAAAGCTCCTGTTCACCTCGCTATGCAACAAACAACCATTGTTCACCCATACCTGCCAATTTTGACTTTCTTGCATAAAACCAAGAAGCCCCAAATCATTTGTTTTTATCATTTTTTTCAACTGAACACCTCCATGCATGCACCTGCGATCGTCAAAGCTGTCAACCCACATACAATTGCACCCTGGAGACAACACAAAGCTCCCAGATTGCCTCCCAGCATGCTTGAAGCTTTTTTCAATTGTTCACAATTTCCAGTAACCTGGTTCAGACCCAGTTTCCTTCAATTCCAGGTATTTAAGCCATAAATCACTAGAAAGCCATTTCAATTTCAGAACCATTCACTAAGTTTTCTTAATTAAATTAAAAGAGAAACTCTGGTAATTCAAAACCACCTGGAATTGGACCACCATTGCCCTAAAAAAACTAAAAATCACCTCCCCCTTTCTTAAATCTATAAGAATTGAGAATGGCTAGCCCAATTTCCATGGATGTGAGACCAATTTCCTCTCCTCACCTAGATTTAGACCACCTCCCTCTAGCTGATAAAGATTTTCAAATCAAGGACACCTCTATCGATGAATCCTCTCTCAAATTATATTGTCGATACAGAGACCAATACCTGCACCATGCTGATAAAATAGGTCTTTTGGAGTCCAATTTACCAAAGTAACAATTCCTCGAAGTCCATATTTTCCTAGAAATTGTCCATTACTGTCATGCAAACTATATCCCCAGTGAAAGAGCAATGATGTCCCCAAACTAGATTGTACTTTTCACCATCACTATTGAATCAATTAATGAAATGTTGCAACTTCAAGTAAGATGAAATCTAACCCCTATTTTAATTGGATACCTATTAGACCGATTCCCCAAGCTTACCACTACAAAACTTGTTGAGATGTTCCAAACCTTCATTGTAGAAGAAAAGCATACTCCAAAATATCATCCTCCATATGTATATACCATATTTTCCAAATTTGGCCAGGACATTATAGCAATGATATCCAATATCCTAGGTTATACCACTAGTAAGTATATAGATGAAATCATCCTGACTTTCATGTCCATGTTTACTCCAGGACAACCTCCTACTATCATGTATTATTACACCAAGTTTATAACTGACAGGATGCATGACCATTTCCTTAGGATGAGTAATGATAGAGTCTTTACGTATTCCTCTATTTTGTACCACCTTTTTATATACTACCAAGTAGATATGTTCCCCTTTACTCTCCAGAAGCTTGATACAAATGGTCACCTGAGGTCAGTGATTTTATGGACTCCATTGATCCATAAATATGATTCTCCCTATTCATATATAGACTTCATAGACATATTTTTCCATCCCATTGTGACAATGCTACTAGGAAGCCCTCCTCATAGAATCAGTTCAGATATAAGAAGTATCCTGCAACTCTCAAAGAAATCCAAAGTGGGGGATTGGTACTTGTACCAGAACCACACAAAAAATAGAATTTATGGCTGTGAGCTGGCCCCATATAAACTGCCCAAATAGCTCCCAATAGGGTTATTTTCTCTGGAGTACTATAGACAGATAATCAATTCAGGTGAGGTACACTTTGTTAGAGCCAGGAAGAAGGCCCAGCTCAGGATAAAAGACCAATTAGGTCCCTTCATTTGTAATAGCAGAGAAGTTGGAAGGGATACAGACCAAATCCTTCAAAGGTAAATCTAAAACAAAACTTCATGTGGAGATATGATCCCTTGGACTTCATCTACAATAGAAGACAGAAAAGCAAGATGGCTCCCTACATTCACCACTAAATCCCTGAAATAGAAAAATATGCAAATCAATTGGAATGGGTGGAGAATACTTTAGTGGACAGGGATAGCACTAAAGTTGTTGTTGAAAACACTCTAATTGATCTACAGAAATAGTTTGATGAGGGTTGTTTCCTGCAAGTTCCAGGAGGATCTTAGGTCCAAGAAGAATCACAAGCCCAAGTGGAATCATAGGTACAGCAAGAGTCAGAAGCACCAAAATAGTCAGAAGCACCTGAAGAACCAAAATAATCAGAGAACATAGATAGGCTAGAGGCCACTGTGAGTAACCCTCCTAGTCCTACAGACTCCTTTAAATGAGGAGAAAATCCTCAAGAGAAATAGGGAAGTGGCCAGTCCCTCAGGAAGAGAAACATCATAGGCCTATGTAGAGACAAGCCAGGCCAAGAGACAAAGAATAAATCTTGTTTCAGAACAGGAATATATGGAGGAGATAGCTGAAGTTACAAGCATTGAAAGAGAAGGGAGCAGGCATGCCACTCCATCTCGAGGCATCCTAGAACCATCCACATCACATGCCCAGATACTGGAAAGACAATAGAGTGTGGAGGTATCCTCTTTTAGGATTCCAGTAGACAAGGACCAGGACATCAAAGAAAGGAACAAAGAGATAAAGGCTAGGAATGAGAGGGTGAAATCCTAGACCTATGAATAGTACTTGAAGATGAACCCTACCAATCAGACAAGTCTTATGTCAGCCTATGATGTAAAAGAGGGGAAGATGAAAATGACATTCATGAAGCCCACTACTCATCAACCAAGAATAGCAGCAGACTTAAAAAAGATAGAATTCGAAATACTGGCAAACGATATTCATCTTATTGACCATATTGAGCTACACAAGTAGATAGGAGAGATGATTTACTCCACCTTAATAGGGAAAGCCATTGCTGCCCACCAATTGCAAAACTCCCTGAATAATATATCAACACAGTTCCAATTGGAGAAGGCCTCTTCACAGGCAAAAGATACTAGAATCAAGTCTTTAAAGGACTTAGCCATTGAGTTGGGACACGATCCAAAAGATGTAAAACCCACAAAAAATTAATAAAGAAGAAGAATGATGATATAGCTACTCTGAAGAAACAACTCAAGATTCCCCAGTTGCATCACCCACAAATAGTAGAAGTCTTGGAGGCACAAAAAGAACATGAAGAGCTGATGGACTTGGTCCTAAAGCTAAATGACCAACTAAAAGAGATAGAGAAGGAGTTGGACATTTTGATTCAATCCAAACAAAGTGACTTGGCAACAACTTCCACAATTTCCATTCCCACAGTGAAAACAGTTGTTCCTTCTACATTGGCAGCATCATTGGCACCAACAGTTTCACCTGCCACAGCATTACCAATCACAACTGAATCTACAACAGTAGGCACACTAACAGAGAAAACAACAAAGCTAGTGAAAGCCATGGAGGAGATGTCAATCTAGGAAATAGAGCTCAAAAGGCTAAAGGAGAAAGTGGCAAGATTATAAACTAATTGTAATCTTGGCCAAATTCAACAAAGAGAAGAAACACAAAAATCCTTAAGGATGGGTGAGAAAATCAAAGTCCTAGAAAGATATTTGACATTACAAAAGCCACTAGGACAGACCAAAGAAATGCTCTGGGCCAGTATCATTGACTCTGTCAATGAAATTCAACCATCAATTCAAGTTATATTTGAGAAAACTAAATTAGTGAAGGTAGCCTCTGAGGCTATCCAAAAAGTAAGAGAAGAGTTAGGAGACCAACCTGAGGATGCCAATCGACTCAACCACTTCCTGAATAGTAAAAACAGATATGAGCTCAATGAGCTTGGTGTAGAGGATAGGACTGTAGCCATCCTAGAGGTTAAAAAGGTACTTTACAAAAGAAACCTTATGCTCAATTTAGAAGAAAAGTGCCACAACATGCAGGTGGCCATTGACAGGTCCATGGCCAAATTTCAAATTTTGACAGACAAAGGCTTTCCCAGTCCTATGGTCATCCATGATAAACTCATGACCCAATTGGACTACACTGACAGAGTTAGGAAATTAGCTAAGGAACAAGCTAGTACTTCAAGTATAAAAGCCCTACCAACTGGAAAAGTATTGTATGATACTTCGGAAAATATATTTTTTCTAGAACATGAGGTGAAACATTTGTTTGTCACCAAGCCCAATTTTCCTAAATATACAGTGGCAGATGAAATTTACAGAAGAATACTAAAAGTGAAGTTACCTGAGGATGAATGGTGGAAAGGAATGACAGATTTACTTTGAAAATTTTTACAACAGAAAGTTATCATAGTAAATCTGAAGGCATCCAAATGAAATAGGTAAAAGTCATATCAACAGGGTCAAAGAGTAATAGGTTCCAAGAGTATCAATGAAAGATCAAAGTGAAGATGATTCCAGCATACAAATATCAACCAACTTAAAGTGCTCCAACTCAACTGCAATAGCCAACACTACCAAAATAAAAGGGACATCATGGTGTAGCTTTCCATCTATCTCTATCTTCATGCTTGAAGATATTCTATTTCCTAGATTAAATCTCAAACTTTTATGAGATATTTTGTAAATATTTTTTGTATAAATGCTTCACATTTTGAAGAATTTAGTGTGGATTTGATGACATTTCTATAGACTTTTTCTCTCAACTCAATGTCTATTGTATCAATGACTATATTGGCTTGCTGGATAAAGGAATAAAGATAAGATATTTTACAGGATTCTTGTGTAAAGCGATATAAAAAGAACTATTCTCTTTTGTTTACTATTATTTCTCTTATGTGTCTCCATAATCTTGTTTGTTTATCTAAAATCTAAATGTATAACATGGAATGATATTTTAGAAATTTCTTTAATGCACTCTGTCTTGACTGTTTACATTTAAAAAAAATTATACTAAACTATATTAGTTAGGGAATTCTTAATTACTCCCTTTCTTCCATAGTCCCCCCCAAGTCTATAGCAAAGCACTCTTAATTGCCCTTTGTTCATGATCACCTTCTTTCCTTCATTTTGATCCCAGTCGAGGGATTCTTCATTGCCCTTTCACCCTGGTCAGAACCATCTCATCCATTAGACTTGAAGATTTACCTTTTGCTTTGCTAGCCTGCCCTGTGAACATTCCCTTTAGTGATCTAGTCCAATTATGTTATCCATTGATTGACTCCATAGCCCAATGGTTTGAATACCTACCTCTATCCATGTGTTCCAAGAATTCCACCACCTAACCTTCAATCTAAAAGCAAAATCCTCATGAACACTAAGAACTAGCCAAAAATCTAATAAAAACACAGCTAAATCATAAAGAGAGAGCCCTCTCTAGACTTAGGCTGACTAGAACCTGAGTCTAAAAGATTGGTTTGTGGTTACCTTGGATGATTCCTTCATTTCATAGCTTCTAGAGAAAACTTCTGATTGATAACAGAAGGAAAATAGCTCAAAGATGGATCAGGTGATCAATACGATGTTTGGAGTGAACAGGGAGGTAATCCAAATATGGTTGAACAATGTGTTTTATATCATGATAAGCATAATCCATGGCATGTTTAAACGTGGCCCCAACTTTCTTTAAATCGAATGGGAGTTCTATAGGTGAAAGTTCCCCGGGGACAAATAAAAGTCGTTTTAGTTTTGTCTGTTGGGAGAATGTTGATTTTATTATATTCTGAAAATCCATCCATAAATGTAAATTTCACATCCAATGCAGTCATCAGTAATCAATTAAATAAACGAGGTGGGATAGTTGTCCTTCAAACATGGATGATTCACATACTAATAATCAACGCACACTAGAATGGTACCTTTTTTCTTCATGGCAGGAACTACATTCAACACTCAGTCGGTTAAAGGAATGGGGTATATGAAACTAGCTCGAAGAAGGTTTTCAACTTCAGCCTTAATACCAATATCCTTCCTAGGATGGACTAGAAGGAGGCATTGCCGGATTGGTATGGCATTAGGATATGTCTTAATTTCATGTACAACTATATTAGGGTTGATACCTGGCATCTCCTCACGGGTCCAGGAAAAGACATCTTGGAACTCATGGAAAAGGGCTTAATAAGTCTCGATCTCAGATGGAGAGAAATATGCTCCAATGTGTATATTTTCGACAATACCTAGCTTAATGGAAATATCAAGAGGTATTTTCTCTTTGATATTTGAAAGGTTCTTTTTCAAAAGGAACTAATTAATATACATGGAATTCATAAAAATATCGATATAATTGGTCAATTATACACCACTAAGACGATGCTCAATGGAATCAGGTAAGGATGCATGATGGTCATGTTCATCTCATGGCATGTCGTTTGACATCATGATTTCCATGATGATTTCATTGGTAGGTAATACATGCAAGAAAGGATCAGAAGACATACCATATTCCAATGATATGTCTACCCAATTAAATGAATCAAATGAAGAACTTGCAAAAGACAAATAAATGGCATTGTAATCTAGTTCAATGGGGCTTAGCGGCATTCAGTCACAAAAACTTTGGATGTCAGCTTCATCTATACAATCCATGGATTTGATAGGATAGTAGAAGACGATATCATGTTGATATAGGCTACCAAAGATGAAATTTCGAGAAGGAGACGAGGAGGGAGTGAAAAGGTCCCCATAAGTGAAGAATACTTCAACAATCCATCTTTGAGATACTGATATTACTGTAGAGTTTTCCCTACAAGAAGGAAACTTCCACTAGCATGAGAATCAGAGGCAAAAAAGGTGAGTTGGTTTGTGGCTACAATCTTACCTTTATGAGGAAATACAATCATGTGGAAGTAAGTCAACATGACAACATCCATGGCATAAACCCATGTATATCCTAATAGAAGAGTGTAATCGGTAGGTTCGTCAATAACTTCAACTTCTATGGACATACTTTTACCCCTTATTTCAACTTGCTTGGAGTTCAAAGTTATAAAAGGTTTGTATGTTCTCCTGTCAAAGGCTTTAAATGTAGTAGGTGGCTGACTCAGTTGAGGAGAACCAATCGCCTTCCAGGAAGACATGGACATAATAAAACTCAGGTCTCCCTCATCGACAATAGAATGATGAGTATTCTAACCACGGATGATGACTTGGAATATAAAAGCTAAATAGTTGAAATTAAATCCTTCTTTTGGGTGGGCTAGTTCTGCAACACCTCAAGATTTGACATAGTCGATGATGAATGAGCCAAGTATTCAACTATGTTATAAGTCTGAGTAGCTCTTACACGAGGGTTGAAAGTTGACTTACGAAAAACGTCCTCGGAAGGTTTAATAGTCAATTCTGTGGGAATCAACTACGGCGTGGGATCTGTTAAGGATTGTGTTGAACTGGCAAGTTGATTAGTAGCCTAATAGTTCCATAGATTCACATTACCATAATCCTTGTTCCGAGTAGCTACCAAAACACCAGATCTCGGCTTTGAAGAGGAAAGCATCAAAGCTTTATTAGAGGAAGCTGGGTCTCGAGGAACCGTATGAGTCTCTTGTTTAGGAAATGGGTCGATTAAAACTGTAGGAGAAGTGGAGGACTTAAGAAATTGATTCACTTCAACATGGTGAGGACAATCATGTGTAAAGTGTTCCTCGTTGCAAATAAAGAAATGATATCGAGGTTTTTATTTCTCATTAAAAGATTGATTTTTGCGTTTATCCTGCAAAGAGGGATATTTCTTCTTCTTACCTTTTCGTTTCTTCCTGTGTCCTGGTTGTTGTTGAGACTTGCCTTTATTAGATCAAATGACATTTATCTCGGAAGTAGAAGCTGCGGGAGGATGGGATTGAGGGTTTTGAGCAAATGCAAGTGGAGCAATACCAGATGGTTTAATCATCATCTACAAGCTGGTAGAACCAGTAATTCCATTAGCAACATGAGATTATTGACCAAGTGGAAGAGGAATAGTATTCGAAGGTATCAGAGAATTTTATATCTTATCATAGAGCGTGTTGGCTTGGGTATAAAAGAAATCCAAATATTAAGCACGAGAAATTACTTTCTCTTCAGTCACGACTCCTTCTTAGGCCACATCTTCTATTATGGGTGCCAATAGATATTTGGTAAACCATTACATGAGAAATTGATTGGGAACATAAGTTTTGACCAACTGGTGATGATTGCTCCTATTATGAAACCAGCTCAAAAAAGATAGAAAAGATAGATCAACACCTTAGAATTCAGCCTCTTCGAGGGGGCAACCTCCTTTACATTACATAAATGAACAATTCTTGGATGATTCAAATGACAAAACCTCCTTTCTAATATAGGAGTCTAAGGAGTCACAATATAACCCAGCCGACCTAACAATAATAATATAAAGCCACAAAAATAACAATAGAGGGATTCTATGGGGCACAGTAATAACAATATGGGGGGAATAGGGGCACAACAATATTAATAAGGGGTACAACTACCATAGTAATGGGGTAATCACTAGTATTATAGGGACCCAACAATGGCTTACAATAGGCCTGATCATTCAAAAACATGGATCAAATTCTTGGATTTTATGAAACGTATGAATCCATAGAGGAGAGTAACAAGTATTCATAGGAGGAGAAAATTAAACACATTGGCTTCCTTAATTTATCTCAAAATTTCAAATGGCTCACATATATTCACTTATTTCACTAGGGAAGGTTCACTAGATAATGTAGAATGGGTAAAAAATAGGATGTTCGTATCAGAACAAGATGATTTTGATGATGACAGAAATGTAGCTATGCATGCTATAATTGGTCGATCAACTTAGGAATGTTCGGTGATTAGAATGACTAGAAGTAGTGCATTAGATACTAAAATAAAAGAATCTTTCCTCGAATCTATGAATGTTTACCAGATAAGTGGTGGATTTCTAGTTGCATATGCTTTAAGATAGCTTATTTTTTATTTCATAAAAGTTTTGGATAACTCACTTGGAGTACATATAACAAAATACAAACGAAAACCAAATCCTACATTTTTAGATTGTTCTAATATTTCTTTGATACAAAAGCCAATACATTGGAAGGGTAGATCTGGAGGTTTAAATAAAATTATACATTAACTGAATTCAGTTGAGCCTACTCCAAGAACTATTATAGACAGAAATGTTGGAAGAGGAGGCCCAATTTTTAGAGAGCTTTTGGGTCACATGTGTCAGATTGTGTCATATTTTGAGCCTGAGTCTGATGAGGATAGAATAGGAATAAAATTACTAATGGCAAGAGATAATTGTCATGTTTTTAGTGAGATAGAAATTTGTATGGATGATAATGAAGATCTAGGAGAGCCATGTACCTAGTTAGATGTAGAAGTACAAAGTTTAGGTGTACTTAGATTAAATGAATGGCTCATGATCAATTATGATGTTAGTCGACAAGATATATCATTCGACATTCCTTTTCATCAAATTCTTTCTTTATCTTTGCATAAAACAATGTAGTTGTACATAGCTAAACTTGATCTATTAGAGCTAAAGGACAAGAATTTGGTCCCAGTTTTCTCTGTAAGATGTCATGATTTTTTCAAGAAACTATTGAGGGAATCCCACCCATGTGGATTTTCTACATTTGTAATGCAACACCTATTGCAATTGCAAGTGTTTTTTGCATAGGTGCATTCAGGTAAGTGGCAAAAAAATGGTCACTTCTTATTTTTGAATACTACCATTGGATTTGTTGGTGACTCAAAGGTTTTTCTTTTTCATTTACAGAGATATATTCTTCACATGGTAAATTTTGATATTTAAGGCTGCAAAGATATGATATGAGCCACATTTAACAAATTTACAAATTATATTTGGAATTTATTTACAGGTTTGATGATAGCTACAAGCTTGATTTGTTTCTCTTATAGTGTTGTGCTGCAATGGCTGTACCAAAACAATTTTCTCTCACAATTTTAGAAGGGTTTGGTTGATCTCATTATCTTTCACTTCATCTAGTACTATGCAATGAGTACGTATTCAAATTTCTTATGGTATTATTATCTAAGGAATAATGTATATATATATATATAATATATATATATATATATATAATATATATAATATATATATATATATATATATTTGGTATAGTTTAATCTCAGCATTAGGCTAGAATTTATAATAGGAATTATTTGTTTCCTTCACTAGTTTTTTCATACATTGTGCTGATACAAATTTGTATTCCTAAATAACATCTTTTTGATTAGTTATACAAGGTGATTGAACACTGGGGTTTAACTTATTTGAAAATAATAATAAAAATATAGTTACACTCCTATCTTCTTTCATGTGCTCTTATGGGTGAGAATGTATATGACTGATGCAGGTGGTAGAGATACAATGGCATGTTGTCAGCTATTGGTGGTTGTCAGGTGTTGCATGGTTGGCTCGTTAGATGTGAAGAATGAGAGAAACATTTTCTCCTGTAGAATCACCCACTTCGATGGGTAATAGTCTGCACAATGTTCTTTCTTTTATCTTTGTCTCTCTCGTTGCATCTAGTTCTATGTAACTGCTGAAATGACTCATGGTAGATTTCCTTCTTTCCTCTATAACTACATTGTGCCTAGTTACTTAACTGCTTAACTATTTTGTATGGTTGTTCATAGTCCTGGTTTTCTCCTTCAGCAGTTTTTTCCTTCTATTGGCGAGGTCTGCTATAAGTCCTTTTGAACTTTTCCACTTATAGAACTCCTACATCGACCATCCACGTAGCTTTCATTTGATTGTTAATTGAATCTAGTGTGGGAAGGTTACATGAAATGGGATTGGAAAAAGGATGGAGATACAATGTAGATCATGTTTTGGATATGATTCATTCATTGTTCAAGATCCTTTAGGCCACTGAGCCATCGACTTTGGACATGTTTCTAGTACGGATTATTATGGTTTTTATTGTTGTGATTCTTTCACCTCATGGTTAGTTTGGGAAAGAAAATATTTTGGGAATGTTAGAAAAGATGCCGGTGGATAGGTAAGAATTTTTTTTATAATTGCAATGTTCATTCCATGATATCCTCTCTTTATTATTTGATTATATTTTGAATGTTTCTTTTGATTTTTATTTGTCTTCTAACTATGAAATTGAAAATACTTGGTAACATTTCCATTTAAAAATAATCCAAAGCTTGAAGACGAGTTTAGTATTACATGATATTAACTGAAATCCTTTTAGTTGTTTTCTGTTAAAATCATGACTATTAAAAAAGTTTACTTTCATGTTATTATTTGACAAGCCATAGGTTGTTTATATACTTGAACAAGTTCATGCATTAGAGAATGCAATGTTGTTACAAATAAAATGACAATGATTAGACATTACACTTAAGATTATTTGTTTTAACAAATTATCTACAACCTGTGCTTTTTAGCATGTAACTTAGTTGGCACGGTTGTGCCTAAGTTTTCTCTGAAGGTTGAATACTAAGTTACTAAGGTGTTTTTTTTTTCTATGGTGACACTTTATTTGTTTTGTTTATATAGGTCATCTAACCACATAGTGGCCACTATTGCCCAACTGAAGCAATCATGTTCGAGTTTCTTGCTTTATGAGGGAAAATGGTATTGATATTGATGATGTTGAGGTATATGTCGTATAAATATTTTATACTCTACTTTAGTTTATATTAAAGTATTAACCATATTTCATTTACTATACACCGCATTGTATCTTGTTTCGCTTTTAAGAGAGGAACTCACTATTGATAGTAAGAAGCATGAATTGAAGAAAGAAGAGAACAATTACATTAGAGTGACAAACACAAAAAGAGAAAGAGAAGAGAACCAGTCTAGTGATACCCTTAGAGCTAGTATCTTGCATAAGGCACACACATAGAGATTAACGGTCAAGTCTTAGAGTTAGTGAATTGACTTGCAATGCCTTGGCAAGACAATGATAACGTTTTGAAGTGATAAAAACATTACTTCATGAGTAAATTGTAGTCCAACCAATATTAAGTTGGAAACTCATATTGTAATAACTGAAATTTTATATAATAAAATTTATGTGGTTGAAAGTATTTATATTTTCACTTAATATTATTTAGTATTGTAATGAATATATGTAACTTTGTGTTTTCACATTTAGATGAACATGCACATTGTATAACATTTTTTTAATTTAGTTGCAAAATCATACTCATTGATTTGTTTTGATTAATAATGAACAAACAATCAATATAAAACTACTAAATTAGTAGTTTATATTGATTAATGATGAACAAAAATAAATTGAATATATGACTAAACTAGTCGTTTCTAATGATTATTAATGAAATTAAATGAAATAAATAGAAACTATTAAATTAGTGGTTTATATAATGAATATGAAACTACCAAAAAAATATAAATGACTACTGCAAATGATAAATTTGTGATTACAAATGATGACTAAATTTTACATATAAATGACTATCAGTAGCTAATTTACAGTATCTTATAACACAACTGAAAATTAGTCATATTTCTTTGGTCATTAATTGGTTTCAAATGACAACTAGAATTTGCATATATATGACTATTAGTAGCTAATTTATAGTATCTTATAAGACGACCAACATTTTGGTCATATTTCTTTAGTCATTAATTGGTTTTCTTGTGTAATCATATAGTAATATATTTTGTTTTATATTTGGTCATTAATTACATAAATTAATGGCTAAATTAATGACTAAATATACTAATAGACGATAAATTGAGACAACAAATTAATGACTAAGCTAAAAACGACTAAAAGTTGGTTACGTTATAAGATACCATAAATTAGGTACTATTGGTCATCGACTAAAAAATGGTCGTTTATATAAAAATGTCATTTTTTTAGTAACTAATTAGCCATTTTGTAGTAGTGATCTAAAACTACTAAATTAGTAGTTTATATTGATTAATGATGAACACAAATAAAATGAATACACAACGACTAAATTAGTTGTTTATAATGATTATTAATGAAAATAAATGAAATGAATACAAATTACTAAATTAGTTGTTTATATAATGAATATGAAACTACGAAAAAACGATAAATGACTATTGTAAATAATAAATTTGTGATTACAAATAATGATTAAATTTTGCATATATATGACTATTAGTACCTAATTTTCATTATCTTATAATACAAACAAAATTTAGTCATATTTCTTTGGTCATTAATTGGTTTCAAATAATGACTAAAATTTGCTTATATATGACTCTTAGTAGCTAATTTATAGTATCTTATAACAGGACCAACATTTTGGTCATATTTCTTTGGTCATTAATTGGTTTTCTTTGGTGAACATATAGTAGTATATTTTCTTGTATATTTGTTTATTAGTTGTGACAATTAATGACTAGATTAATGATCAAATTCATGACTAAATATGCAACTAGATAATAAAATTGAGTCAACTAATTAATGATTAAGCTAAATATGAATAAAAGTTGGTCGTGTTATAAGATACTATAAATTAGTCACTATTGGTCACAGACTGAAAAATGGTTGCTTATATGTAAATTTTAGTCATTTTTTTAGTAACTAATTAGTAATTTTGTACTAATTCTAGTATTAAAATAATAGTATCTTGAATACCAATTTATTAAGTCCAATTCCCTTGCTCTAATCTCCAACAGTCCTCTACAACTCATAAACGCTGCTAATGAAACAAGAGTTGCAATAGTGCAATATCTTCTCAACATACACGATTCATATATGTGAAAGATAAATCTATTTATTCCTTAGATATGAGATTAAAATCTCCCCTTCCCTAGAGCCCTAAATATGTATTACAATATTTCTTTTAGAATCCTAAATTGCAGAGTAGAGAAGGCCCTTTTCCATGATTTGCATCACCCTTCTCTAATAATCAGAGATGAGTATTTATACATAATGAAAAAATTAAGAGCCCCCCTCTAGTTCACAATAACTAAAACAAAATGATTACTTCGATTGGGGTTCTGGGCAAATGTAGATGGCCACAGTGGAAGAGATTGCCTAGTTTGGTTTGTGCAGATAAATATGATCTCGCTTGTCTCCCACTTGTTTTGAACTGATAGGTGAAATTACATGCGAGGAACAACCTATAAAAAAATTTCTTCTATTACAATATCCACTTACCACCTAGAGGAATTTTTTTGGTGATAAATTGGATTTGTTTCAATAGTGGCCTTGATCATAAATGCATGTTATAACAGAAAAAAGAATTAGCCATTGTGTAAAAACATATTTGTAAACAAACTCTAATTATGCCCAAAACCAATAGAAAAATAAAGCAACCTTTTCAATAAATATGATAACGGCCCCTGAAAGTGACAAATGGCAAGGGCTTAGTGGTATCAGAGAAATGGATATTGAAACTTTTTCTAGTTCACACAAACAAAAAATGCTAATATTGGGAGGCTTTGATATGGAGCGGATAAAATTTCACATTTCATTCCTTTTAAATAATGTATCACATCCAGATATTGGAGGTGAGTGGAATATTGGAAGTTGGAAGTCACAGGGAGATGATTATCAGAGATCAGAGTGGGAGGTTATATTGCTATCAAAGATCAGAAATTAGAGAGAGTGTTGTGTTGGCGTATTGGAATATCAGCGGATTAAAATATCACAATCGAAGATCAGAGGGAGTGTTGTGTCAAAGTTTTTTTAAATGTGTCTCGAAAGGAAATCTTCGATATGCATTACCTCTGATATGTGGGAGAGGAAACAATGACGTGGAATGTGAATGCAAATATATGCCAAATATTTTGGTTTAATGAACCAAAGTTTTCATACTATAGGGGCTTATATTAGAGATCTTTAATATTAAAATATTCATGGACTCCAATATGTGTAATGCAAAGAATTACAACCACTTTATTAAATGTGTTTGAAACTTTGGATAAATATTTTATTAAGCCACTTCATAATTTAGTCTAGACTTTGATATCAGGGATTCTTCCAAT